>JAJIBD010008909.1:0-80259 GCA_021461705.1 Cryptotis parvus
TTTGGTTTTTATTACAGTAAAACTGTAGCTTGTTTCAGTAAATATGCCTGGCTTAATGATCTTATAACATTTCCTACAGAATCTATCTAATTAGTCAAAAGAATTGCAGTTACACTTCAACAGACTTTTCAATTAAAGAAAAAATTATAAAATCTAACCTTGCATGTATTGCGCTCAATTTCGTTGTCTCTTTTCTTGTTCTTCCAATTCTCTTCTCTCTGCACCAAGTTTTTAATATGTTCTGGATATTCATCTATTTCTAAAAAATTCTATGAATAATAAACATGGTGATATGTTACCAAGGAACTTGAGCTTTTTTGCTCTATTATGCCATAATAAATACCTTTGTTTTCTACCAAAACTTATCTCCATTACATCAATCTCTCAATTTGAACATGATTTTCTTTCAAATAAAGATGAAGAGGTAAATAATAAAAACACATGACAAATCTGATATTTTAAAAGACATAAGGTGATGTACATGTATAAGGGCGAGGAATAGGAAGAACAGATAATGCGACATGCTCTGCACAGGTGAGCCCCTGGGCTCTAATTTGGCATTATCATAGACTCAAAAACTGCCATATTTATCTGGAATAACTCTTGGCTCTAGAATAACTCTTGTCTCGTCAACTGAAATCTTTACAGTGGAAAAATTCAAGACTTGGAAGTAAAATAATATTCAGCTTCAAATAATGCTATCGCCATCAGATTGTGTGAGCTTTCTGGCCAAGTTTACTTTTTTTCAGCCTTATATTTAACTTACTGAAAGCTTAACAGTATCCACTCCATAGAATCATTAACTGTTATAGAATAAGATGCAATAAATGCTATTGCTACTCTTATAAATGCTGCTTACTATTCACTAATAAAATTCCTTTCCTTTGTTCTCAAAGCAATCTTTCAGTTGCCTTCTTTAAAAAAATGTTAGTTCCAAGTATTAAAAGAACAACATGTGGGCTGAAGAGATAGTCCAGGGGGTAAGCAACCTGCTTTGCATGCAGCTGACCTGGATTTGGTTTATAACACCCTATTACATCCCCTGAGCCCTACCAGGAATGATCTCTGAGTGCTGTTGGGTACGGCACACCAAAATGAATTATTTTTTTTTTAAAAAAAGAGATCATGACACTGCTTACTAACACCAATAATTATTGGGCATTAAATAAAAAAACTATTAATGAAATCATGCCTCTATGAAACAGAAAATTCCACTGTTTTAAAAACGAGCGCTTAAATTGGAAAAAATAATCCAACTCATACAAACAGCGCCCCTCTGGTGCTTCATTACAAAATGAGTGAAAGAAGATAAAGGAAAAATAGAAAAGTTACCAGTAGAAAAACTACTGGATTTCTCTAGAGGAATAGGTACCACAGAAGACACACAAAAGATCCAATGCTGCCTCTGTCTACAGATAACTGTGATCCTAGAAAAATTACATTGGGAGGTATATTATCTTTATCTGTAGAATAAGAATAAGCTCTCTATCAGGAGAGAGGGACAGAGAATGATTGCACTCATTTGTGGGATATAAAAAAACACTCTATTAGACTTGACTAATACCGAAAGAGAGAAGAAACAAGGGCGAGGAAGGTTGGAAGCGTGCTCTGTGTGGGGAGGGGGAAGGGAGGAAGGAGTGTGGCAGAGGGCAAGTTAGGATAAATGAGACCACTATGATAATATTAGTTGGAAATGGACAAGAACTGAGTGCTAAAAGTAGGTAAAGGGATATACGTGATAAGTTTTCAGAACCTTTATTGCAAATCATAATGACCAAAAGGGAAGAAGCTTTGGGGGGGAGGAAAGGAGAGGGAGGGAGGAAGAGATAGTGAGAAGGGAAGGGAAGAGGGAAGGGAAGAGTGCCTGCCATAGAAGTAGGGCCTGGCAGGACAGACATAGTGGAAAATGTACACTGGTGACAGAAGGTGTTGAACATTGTGTGACTGAAACCCAATCATGAGCAACTCTGCAACTGCAAAATCAAGGTGATGCAATTAAACAAAACTAAAGAAAAATAATAAATCCTCTCCTCTTAAATCCACATTCTAAAAATGAAGTTACAATTTCATTTTTTATCAGATTCATAGTGTATTACTGAAGAGCCCCACTGTATGAAGACTGCACATGTGACTAGCAACAGAACGCCCTAAGCCTTGATCAGTTGGAGCCACAAACTAATGGTTTACTAAAATATGAACAAAAAGCATTATATTGCTTGAAATATTTACCCATCGTCTGGTAATTTAACAAGGGAAATATGCTAATATCAAAGGAAGTGATAATATGTTAATTATAAAAGAATAAGAACATTCTTTTATAAGAATTTTTGTAAGAATTTTTTTTTATAAAAAAAAGCCCGTGAATATAACTCTGTATTAAAGTAATCCTAAGCTGGTCCGAAGGATGTGAGTTATTGTTAAACTGCTTAAAGTAATTCTGCACAACATATCCCTACCTAACTGGCAACACTGCTTAAGTCAAAGTCATCCAACAAAAAGTGCAATTTTCTTTTTTGAAAAACGTTTTTATTTATGACATGGATGACTTGATAATTGCCACAATTAGATCTGGTACAAAATTAAATTTAATGTGATTATTTTAGATGCCAGCATCAGAAACTTCTTCAGGTGAGAATGGGCAATATATTGTGTTTAATGATTTGAATTTATGTACACATGTTAAAATCATATAACAATCAGTCATCATAAATGGAGTTCTATCGATTTATTTTCTTTTAAAAAAGTGCAATTTTTAAAATAATTACATTAAAAGGATAACTATTCATATGTGTACATATGATTATTCTGGATTCTTAAAAGAATTCCAAACTAAAGGCTGCAAACCAATTAGAAAACTTTCTTGTGGTGGTGGCGGCTGTGGTGATGTCACACCCAGTGGAATTCCAGGGTTGCTCCTGATTCTGTACTCAAGGGGATCACTCCCTGCTTGGAGAGTACGTGGTGTTGGAGATCAAACCTGGGGATCTTGGTCATATACTGATCACATATAATAACGATATGAAATTGCATTTAATATTTCTTATAAATATTTAATTTGCTATAAAGTTATTTGTGTATGAATGGGGGTGTGTGGTACCAGGCATCAAATCCAGATCTTCACATATGCAAGGCCTGGGCCATGCTGCTTAAGTTATTTTGTTTTGTTTCCAAGTCACACTTGGTGCTGCTCAGGGCTTACTCCTGGCTCTGTGCTTAAGTGTCACTCCTAACAGGGCTCAAAGGGACCACATGTGGTACTGGGATCAAAATAGCTGGCCATGGCCCATCACCTCTGGGGGGACCCTGGAAGCAGTCAGATGAGACTTGCCCTCACAATAGCCGCCATTTTCGCTGTCCGGACGCTGCAGCACATCAGAACCCGCCCAGGAGAGACACGGGTCTCAAGACCAGATTAACACAGTAGCCGAGTTCCAGCCCAGGTAGGTGGCTCCCAGAAGTAGAAGTCATCGGGCATTCGGCAGATGGAGCTGGGGCCACCCCTTCCCATCTCTATCTTGTTCCGGGCCCAGTGGCCCCCCAAGAACTGCCCCGGGGCAACCAGCCATAGCATGCAGAGCCTCAGATGCAATGGGGAGAACTGGCATTCAGCTCTCCCCTAGCCCAGCTGACCATGAGGCTCCTAATCCATCAAACTAGTGGAACCAATCATGTCCTAGAATATGCTACATTCCACAATGTGTAGGAAAGGTAGGCAGGAGGGAGAGACAGAGTGAAAGAGAGAAAGGAGATACAGAACCCACCATGGAGGCGGGTTAGGGGAAGGGTGAGGGAGGTGGGGACATTGGTGATGGGAGATGTGCACAGGTGGAAGGATAGGTGTTGAAACACTGTAGAACCAAAAACTCAAGCATGGGCATCTTGTAATTGTATGTCTAAATGTGGTGTAATAAAATAATAATAGAAAAAATAGTTGGCCATGTGCAAGTCAAGTACTTTTACCTGGTACACTATCTCTCCAGTCCAGTTTTTGTTTTTTTTTTTTTTTTTTTAATTTTAATTCTTTTTTTTTTTTTTGGGAGTCACACCCGGCAATGCTCAGGGGTTTCTCCTGGCTCTGCACTCAGAAATTACTCCCTGGTGGTGCTCGGGGACCATATGGGATGCCGGGGATCGAACCCGGGTCAGTCGCGTGCAAGGCAAACGCCCTACCCGCTGGACTATTGCTCCGGCCCCAGTTTTCATTTTTTTTAGGCCACACTTGGTGCTTGGGCTTTTCCCTGCTCTAAACTCGAGCATAACTCGCTCCTAGCAGTGCTTGGCAGACAATGCTGTGACGGTACCCTGCACCAAAGTATGCATTCAGTCCTCTGAGCTCTCTCCGGGAGAGAGAGCTAAGCAAGCAACTGCATGCTTAGGTTCATAGTTTGATCGGTCACTATAGCAAATTTTAAAATTAAGGTATGAAACACTGTAAGACATTATCTAGGATTATAAAATAACATTTAAGCGAATTAAAGCAAATATTAACATACTTGCATTTCTTGTTGGATCTTTTCAGTCTGTAAATCAGCATATATGCATTCGTGGAGCTGGTATAAACAAAAAAAATAGACATGCAAATTATAAAGAGTCCACTTCTTGGTATCAAGTATTTAAGTAAAATTTTTTACTGTACCCAAACCAAGACTTTAAAAAAATTACTTTCCTATTGCTGGACAAGTTTATATTAAGAACATTCAAAAGAAAGGTAAAATTTAGTTTGATATGTAACCGTAGTAACATATTTACAAACCAGAGATTCCATAGCACCTCTCGAAACACAGAAAAGTTTTCACACAAAAAGTTAAAAAAAAAATCACCACAGTTCAGTCAGGTATCAGTATTTTCTGGAAATACTGACAGCACCAGCTAAAGCCTGATGCTCTAGAGGACCTATGGTCTGTATTACAATTACTACATCGCTTCTCGGTCTTTTGGCTAAGATCAAGTGTATTACAATTACTTAAATGCCGCCTTGTAATTTTTTTAAGCAAAAAAAGTGATTTTTTTAAGCTAATAAAAATTTTTAAGTAAAAAAAGCCAATACACAATATCTAAACAAATGAGTGAGACTGAATTCCAATAAAGCTTCACTTCCAAAAACTGGAAGCAAATTGAAGAAAAGTTAGTTTGCTAAACTCTGGGTTAAGATACCTTAATGGCTTTTTTAAAAAAAAGGTGCGCACTATAATTAATTTTATCTTATAAACATAAAAAAATTGAATTGATTTACCTTGCAAAAGCACTAGAATAATATCCTCTGCTTCCAGAAGATCCACCATGTGTTTTCTTAATGTCTTCTTGTGTTATCTGTAAGGAGTTATAGAACCTTTCTGTAAACTTTGTAACAGCATTATCTTTCTGTCAAAATGTAAACTGATTTTTAACCTGGGTTAAATGAATTACACAGACACCAATCACAATACTGACTAATAATTCATGGCTACTATGTAGGTAGTCAATTCTAGTGCTACTGAAGAGTTAAAGGCAGGGCAAGAACACCACTCTGGAAACATTCAGCAAGCCCCAATTGAAAGAAAGAAAGAAAACAAAAATAAATAAATGGAGGAAATTTATAGAAAACACAAAAGACTGATCTGGTATAGGTCTTATAATACTTCTCAGGAGACTTTAATAAACTACTGATTGCCACTTCTGTATCTCATAAAAATATTAAAACAATAATACGGGAAATGTTGCAAACATGTTATGTCAATATAAATAGGGGGAGGATTTCTAGTGCTAGAATTCAATTTGTAAACGGAACCATTACGCTTTGTTAGTACAGACGTTGATTTATATTTAATCACTTGTATCACTTGTCTTCCCGTTGTTCATCGATTTGCAAGATCTGGCACCAGTAACATCTCCATATGTCCTGTTTTAAGCAAGTGTACCCCAGGGGCATCTGCTTGCTCCAGGAAAAGGAAAATACTCAAACCATTCTTTCATGGGAATGAGGTCCATAATTGTTACTGGTTTTTGGCATATCAAATAAAAAAATGGGTAGCTTGCCAAGCTCTGCTGTGATTTATTTATAATGAATACCTAAAATTTACAAAATCATGCATTATTATCCCTAATTATTTTAGAAATAATTGATACTAATTAATAATGAATATTAATTAATAATTAATATTTCTATTATTTAGAAATATTCTTAAATTAAAAACTCTTCCTTACCCTGCTAACATGTTGATCATTGAAGCTGTACCACTGCTCATCACTGAACGATTTTATACAAGCATAATAATGGCCACCTGCAGCACTCCCTGAATGAACCATAACGGAGAAGAGCTCATAGATCAAGGAATTCTAAGGGGTGGAAAAGAAACACAACTCAGAGAACAGACAAACACAAGACCCTACCTTTACACTTACTGTTCTTTATTAACACACAGTGAAAACATGTTAGCTTCTCCATCTTTACAGCAGATTAAACTTTACTTTGAAATAACTAAAATGGCAAGTCAACATTGATTTTATGTACCACAACTTTCATTCATTGCATTTTCCCCCACATTTCAATTATATGAAGGTCCCTGGACCTAAACATACGTGAAATACGTATTTATATAAAACAAAAAATTAAAATATGAGAAGTACTAAATACAAGACTATTTTGATTATGTTCAGTTAAATTTAAAAACATCCCAAACACCAATGACTTATTCAAATAAAATTCTATTTCCTTCACAAAACAGCTAAAAGATAAAATGATTTGGAACACATTCCTGATATACATATGAAACATATATAATAAAATGATCTGTTTTGACACCTTTAATATAAAGTTTGAATTTGTAGTCAAATTAAAATTGTTTCCTCTTTTCAGAAAATAATTCTGCATTACTCTTCTGCATTCAAACTATTTTAATCAAATGTCAAGTATTTTTTGAAGAAAACAGGAATAGAGGAATGATTTACAGAACAAAACAGATGATTTACAAGTAATTCCAAGTAACCAAAAGATCCTACCCTACAGCATATCACAGTTTTCAAATGTAATTCACCAAACTATAAAATTTTTTAAACTGCCTTAAGGGCTGCCATGGAGGAGGAAAGGATGACTGACGGTTTTAGTTTTGCCCCATCTCAAAAGATTGGATCTTATTATTAACTGCTTCATGGGCTTTTTTTGTAAGAGATGCATCACTGGTTTATAGTGCCATGCCTTGACAAACCATTTCTGCATTATGTATACTGCTTTCAATTTGCTCTAATATCCAACATGATAGAGATTTGCGCAAGTTTCAGGCAGATACATCCCGATCACCTGGCACGCTTTTCATACCAACACTCATTCAGTTTGCTACCACAGTTATAGTTCAGGCATCCAGAAATTTAATACTTGCACTATCTGTAGGCAGCTTTCCCTTAAGTTTGATTATGATCATATATTCAGGAGTGGAGAACAGATGGTCCAAAGGCCATCTACGGCCCACAAAATCAAGTGGTCTGGCCGTGATACATGACAGGACAGAAATGGATGCTTCTCCATCTACCTGTACTGGATGGCCCACAAATGATGCTATAAACATTCAAATGGTCCTTGGAAGAAATATATTTCCTACCCCTAACACCAGCATAAAAATTACTTTTAAAAAGTCTTCTTTAAAACACAACAAGGGAGCAATAAGCAGCCAAAATCAGTGGAGCTGGGTAGTTTTGTCTATGGAAGTAAGCTTACATGGAGGAGGCCCCCTAGAGAAACTGGTGGAGGGAAGCAGGCGCTCCCTGAGAAGGATGTATGCATGAAAACTTTACTTCAAGATACAAAAATATAATAGCATCGAAAATCCCAGTACTTCAATAAAATTTTTTTTGTCTTTTTTTTTTTTTTTTAGTCACCTTCCAGGGGCTATCCAGACAGCTCAAAGGGTTAATACACATGCTTTGTAAGCAGAAGCCCCAGGTTCCACATTTGATTTATGGCACTGCATGGACTCAGAGGAACGCCTCCCACCCAAAGCCAGTTTTTTAGAAATTAAACTTAAAAAAAAAAAAAAACCCTTTTCAGTCATAAAATACACAGAACAAAGTAGCATATCAGAGACTAGCTAACTCTCTTAACTACAAATTATAAAAAGTACCTTTTCAAGTCCAGGTTTTGAAATCTTCTCAGTTCCACTATTGTTCTCAAGGCAGATTCCTTCATCAACGCCATCATCGTTAGAAAAATCATTGCTCATCTGGTCACTGTGACAACTGCCTTCATTTTCTGCTCCACTATCAGTGCAACTTTCAGTCTGAGGAGATTTCTTAAAAAAAAATTTGTAATTACAAATTAAATAAAGGGAAATAAAATACAGCATACATTTGTAGTCTATTTGTTGCTAATTTTTGTTTGTTTTATGTTTTGAGACAACATGTGGCTTTGGTCAGGATTTACTCCTGGCTCTGCTCTCAAAGACCACTCCTGGTGAGGGTTCAAGGACAATACAGGGTGCCAGAGGCTGCAAACAGGTTGGCCACATACTAGGCCTTACTCACCATATTATCTCTCTAGCCCATGTTGCCTTTTTAAATTGTTTAAAATACTACTTTTATCTATCTTGTAAAAAGCAAAATATTAAAAATAAATTAAACAAAAATATTTTTAAGCATTTCTATTAATATATCCTCTCCCTCCTCTTCCCCCCTTCTTTTTAGCACCAGAATTTCTAAGACCAGACCTAGGCAGATAAAGAACTAGGTTCAGGGACACATGTGTGATTTTATTATAGCAAATGGTTAGCCTCTACTGATTATTGAAAAATCAGAACAGTGAAAATATTCACAGAATAACATAAAAGTCCTGGCACTGGAGTAATAGTACTGTGGGTTAGAGCACCGACTTACACATCGCCAGCCTGGGTTTGATCCCTGAGTCCTGCCTGGAATGATCCCTGAGAGCAGAGTCAGAAATAAGCCCTGAGAACTGCCAGGTGTGGCCCCAAAAATAAAACCACCAAAATTTAGGTATGCAAGAGTGATGCCCACAAACCACCTCCGGTTCCACCACACAAGCTCATCTATTAGCCTTGCTCCACAGACTCATAAATAAATCCTGAAAGAGATCAAAAAGATGCAGTACATCTTAGAGATCCACGCATGACTGAATAATAGGGGCAAAACCAAATTAGGAGTTTTGCCAGGTCCATCCAAACAGAGCCCTTGGCTGCTTGCTCCAAAACTAACATGGAGTCAGAGAGATAGTAGAGTGGGTAGGGCATTTGACTTACATGCAGCCAACCTGGGTTTGATGCCAGCGAACATATGGTCCCCTGAGCATTGCCAGGAGTAATTCCTGAGTGCAGAGCCAGAATTAAACCCTGAGCATCGCCAGGTGTGATCCATAAAGTAAAAATTAAATTAATTTAAAAAAATCGCCATCATGTCCCAGATGGACCCCACCACCTTGAGATATACCTCATCAAGAAATTAACCCACTAGAAAGTTCTAAGGGAAATGCAACAGATGAAAAAAGACCAAGAATGGATCAGCAGCAGAACAGAGAACACTGGGATGAATCCAAGAGCAACAACATGAGTCTCCAAGGAACAGGAAGGCAACCCCAAGGAAATAGGTACAGTTAAAAAAAATGCAGAAAAGTTCCCAGAGTTAAAGAACATAGGCATCCAGATCCAAGAAGCCCAAAGGATACTAGCAAAAGAGACCCTGATAAAGACTCCAACACGTATCCTAGTCAGAATAATGGAGGTCACACAATTCAAGCGGCAAGATCAAAAAAGGAAATTTTATACAAAGGAGCATCTATTCAACTTTCAGCAGACCTATCAGAAGAGACCTCCCCCACCCCCCCCCAAGCCCAAAGGCAGTGATGGGATATAGTGAAAAAAACTCAATGAAATGATGACCTCAACAAGAATTCTTTACCCAGCTAGACACTCACTCAGATCTAAAGAACAGATACACAGCTTTTTGGATAAACAGCAGCTCAGGAATTTATGTACTCAAAATCAACCTTAAAAGGGATGAAACCCCATCAAAAAATGGGAAGAAAAAATGAACAGAAACTTTAACAAGGAAGAAATTCGAATGACCAAAAGACATATAAAAAATGCTCATCATCACTAATCATCAGGGAATGCAAAATCAAAACAACAATGAGGTATCATCTCACGTATCATCTCACACCACAGAGACTGGCATGCATCCAAATGAGCAAGAACAACAAGTGTTGGTATGGATGTGGGGAGAAAGGGATTCTAATCTGTTGTTAGTGGGAATGTCGACTGGTACAGCCTTTTTGGAAAACAATATAAACATTCCTTCAAAAACTCCAAGATAGATCACATGCTCAGTCACAAAACATACATCCATAAAATCAAAAAAGACAGAAACTGTGTCAACTATTTTTTTCAGACCATGATGAAAAGAGAAGTTAACAAAACAAAAAATGGAGAGACATACCAAGCATCTGGAAACTAAACAGCTTACTGCTGAACAACCAGCATGTCCTAAAAGAAATCAAGAGAAAATCCAAAAATTCCGGAAACAAAAGAGACTTAAGACACAAATTACCAGAACTTGTGGGATACAAATAAAGCAGTGTTAAGAGGAAAGTTCATAGCTCTTCTAGCATTCATCAGAAAAGAAGAAAAGGCCACCATGAATAGTCTGACTTCACAGCATACGATCTTAGAAAGTGATCAGCAAAAGGAGCCCAACTCAAGCAGAAAGAAATAATAAAACTTAGAGCAGAATGAGATGGAATACCAAAAAGCAATCCAAAAGATCAAGGAAACCAACATCTGGTTCTTTGAAAAAATAAACAAGACTGACAAACCACTTGCCAAACTTGCAAAGAAAGGGAAAGAGAGAACCCAAATAAATAGAATCAGAAATGAAAAAGGGGACATCCAACAGAAACCAAAGAAATTCAAAAGATCATCAGAGATTGAGAGTCTGTATGCCACGAAACAAGAGAACCTAGAAGAAATGGACAAATTCCTGAATTCCTATAGCTTCCCAAGTCTGCAACAAGAAGATTTAGAATACCTCAACAAACCTATCTATCACCATCGAGAAGATGGAATCAGTAATCAAAAGTCTGCCCAAACACAAAAGGCCAGGTCCAGACGGATTCACCAGTGAATTCCTACGCAAACCTTTAAAGAGAATCTGCTCCCAGTCCTTTTAAAGTTCTTGCAGGAAATTGAAAAAACAGAAACACTCCCAAATAGCTTCTACAAGGCACTTATCACCCTGATATCCAAAGCAGACAAGAGATGTCACAAAAAAACGAAAACTACAGACCAATCTCCCTGATGAACACAGATGCTAAGATCTTCAATAAAATACTAGCAAATAGAATCCAAAGAGTTATCAAAAAGATTATACACCATGACCAAGTAGGATATATCCCGGGAATCCAAGGATGGTTCAACATCCGTAAGTTAATCAACATAATACATCATATCAATAAAAGGAAAAATAAAAACCATATGATCATATCAATAGATGCAGAGAATGCAATTGACAAGATCCAACACCCGTTCATAATAAAAACTCTCCATAAAATGGGAATTGAAGGAATTTTCCTCAATATAATCAAAGCCATCTCTATCTACTACAAGCCCACAGCGAGCATCATTCTCAATGGGGAAAAACTGAAAGCCTTCCCCCATAAGTTGGGGGACAAGACAAGGTAGCCCACTCTCACCATTTCTGTTCAATATAGTATGGGAGTACTTGCCACAGTAATCAGGAAAGAAAACGACATTAAGGGCAACCGATAGGCAAGGAAGAAGTCAAGCTGTCACTATTTACAAATGACGATATAAAACCTAGAGAACCCTAAACTCTTTACCAAAAATCTCCTGGATATAATGGATTCCTATAGTTCAGTGGCAGGGTACAAGATCAATACCAAAAGTCAATGGCCTTCCTATATACAAATAACAAAAGAGAAAAAGGGATATTAAAGAAACAATCCCATTCACAATTACACACAGAAAATCAAGTCCTAAGAATCAGTTTGACTAAGAAAGTAAAGGAGCTCTACAAAGAAAACTTACGAAATGTTGCTTCAAGAAATAAAAGAGGACGTGAAGAAATGTAGACACATTTCCTGCTCATGGATTACAAGAATTAACATTATGAATACGGTAATACTCCCTAGAGCTATATACAGATTCAATTCCGTCCCTATAAGGATACCCATGACATTCTTCAAAGAAATTGACCAAACTCTCCTGAAATTTGTATGGAATATTAAACCAACATGAATAGCTTAAGCAATATTTGGGGAAAAGAAGATGGGAGATATCAATTTCACCACCTCAAATTTTGTATGACTACAAATCAGTCGTAATTAAAACAGCATGGTACTGGTATAGAAATAAACCTGCATTCTGGAGGGTTTTAATCATGAACAGGTGCTGGATCTTGTCAAATTTCTCTGCATCTATTGATAGGAACATATGGTTTTTATTTTTTCTCTTATTGATATGCTGTGTTATGTTGATTGACTTGCGAATATTGAACCATCCTTGCATTCCTGGGATGAATCCTACTTGGTCATGATGTATAATCTTCTTGATGAGTCTTTCGATTCTGTTTGCTAGTATTTTGTTCAAGATCCTAGCATCCGTGTTCATCAGGGATATTGGTCTGTAGTTTTCTTTCTTTGTTTTGTCTCCTTACAGCCATCTACCGAAAGCCCACAGCGAGCATCATTCTAAATGAGGAAAAATTGAAAGCCTTCCCCCTGAGGTCAGGGACAAGACAAGGTTGCCCACTCTCACCTCTTTTATTCAATATAGTACTGGAAGTACTTGCCATAGCAATCAGAGAAGAAAAGGACATCAAGGGCATCCAGATAGGCAAGGAAGAAGTCAGGCTACCATTATTCACAGACGACATGACATATACCTAGAGAGCCCTAAACTCTACCAAAAAACTTCTAGAAACAATAGACACATATAGTAGAGTGGCAGGATACAAAATCAACACCCAAAAAGTCGGTGGCTTTCCAATATACAAATAACTAAAGAGAAGAAAGGGATATTAAAGAAACGATTCCATTCACAATTGTGCCACAGAAAATTAAATACTTAGGAATCAACTTACCCAAGTATGTAAAGGACCTGTACAAAGAAAACTACAAAACACTGCTCCAAGAGATAAAAGAGGACACGAGGAAATGGAAACACATCCATCTCATGGATGGGGAGAATCAACATTGTCAAAATGGTAATACTCCCCTAGAGCTCTGTACAAATTCAATGCAGTCCCTATAAGGATACCCATGACATTCTTCAAAGAAATTGACCAAACACTCCTGAAATTTGTATGGAACAATAAAGCCCCACAGATAGCTAAAGCAATCCTTGGGAAAAAAGAAGATGGGAGGCATTACCTTTCCCAACTTCAAACTGTACTACAAGGCAGTAGTAATTAAAACAGGGTGGTATTGGAATAAAAACAGACCTGTGGACCTATGGAATAGAATTGATGGTACATCTACACAATGGAATACTATGCAGCTGTTAGGAAAAATGAAGTTATAAAATTTGCCTATAAATGGATGGACATGGAGAAGATTATGTTGAGCGAAATTAGCCAGAAGGAGAAACAGATACAGAATGACTGCATTTATCTGCATAACATAAATATATATGTACATATTACGATACCAATATCCAAGGTCAAGTGAAACATATATCAGGAGGTCTTGTCAAAGGTGGAAATTATCACAAATGTGTGGGAGTCAGAGGCTAGGTAAGACAGAAAATGGAACAGTGTGCTAACAACTGTCGAGGGTATTAATGCCAACCTAGAACTGAGCATTAAATAGAGGCAAAAAGAAACACATGACAACCCTTTAATGTATGTTCTGTAATCCATAGTCTGGAGGGGAAGTAAAAGAGAAAGAGAGAGAAAGGGAAAGAAATAAAGAACCTGCCATGGAGGAGGGCTGGGGAGGGGGAGGGAACGGGACCGTTGGTGGTGGGAGATGGGCACTGGTGGCGCGACGGGTGCTGGAACACTGTATGACCAAAACCCAAATATGAACTTTTAATTGTATATCTTTTGTAATTGTAAAAATAAAAAATAAAAAAAAAATAGAATTGAGTATCCTGACACCCAACCTCAAACACATGATCATTTAATCTTTGATAAAGGCGCAAAGAGTCCAAAATGGAGTAAGGAAAGCCTCTTCAACAAGTGGTGTTGGGAAAACTGGGCAGC
This sequence comes from Cryptotis parvus, assembly GCA_021461705.1. Classification (NCBI taxonomy): domain Eukaryota; kingdom Metazoa; phylum Chordata; class Mammalia; order Eulipotyphla; family Soricidae; genus Cryptotis; species Cryptotis parvus. The sequence continues at coordinate 14,200 of JAJIBD010008909.1, forward strand.
GACATGTAAAAAAATGAATTTGGACCTGTGTCTAACACCATGCACAAAAATCAGATCAAAATGGATTAAAGATCTCAATATCAGACTTGATATCCATAAAGTACATTGAAGAAAATATAGGAAAAACCCTCCAGGACATTGAAGCTAAAGGCATCTTCCAAGGTGAAACATCACTAAAAAGCAACTAGAAAAAAAGACAAACATATGGGACTACATGAAACTAAAAAGCTTTTGCACCTCAAAAGAAACAGTGACTAAGATACAAAGGCAGTCCACAGAATGGGAAAGAATATTCACCCAATACCCATCTGATAAGGGGTTAATATCCAGGATATATCAGGCACTGGTAGAACTTTTACAAGAAGAAAACAAACAACCCCATCAAAAAATGGGGAGAAGAAATGAACAGAAACTTCAACAAGGAAGAAATTCGAATGGCCAAAAACATGAAAAACTGCACGTCACTAATCATCAGAGAGATGCGAATCAAAACAACAATGAGATACCATTTTACACCACAGAGACTGGCACATATTCAAAAGAGCAACAAAAACAAGTGCTGGCGTGGATGTGGGGAAAAGGGGACACTCATCCATTGTTGGTGGGAATGCGGGGCTGGTACAGCCTTTCTGGAAAACAATATGGACATTCCTCCAAAGACTAGAAACTGAACTCCCATTTGACCCAGCCATACCACTCCTGGGAATATACCCTGGGAAGCCAAAAATACGCAGTGGAAATACCATCCCTACTTTTATGTTCATAGCAGCATCATTCACAATAGCCAGAATCTGGAAACAACCAGAATGCCCTAGAATCGATGACTGGATAAAAAAGCTTTGGTACATCTACACAATGGAATACTATGCAGCTGTTAGGAAAAATGAAATTATAAAATTTGCCTATAAATGGATGGACATGGAGAAAATTATGTTGAGTGAATTAGCCAGAAGGAGAGAGACAGATACAGAATGACTGCATTTATTTGCATGACATAAATATATATATGTACATATTATGATACCAATATCCACGGTCAAGTGAAACATGTATCAGAAGGTCTTGTCAAAGGTGGAAATTATCACAAACGTGTGGGAGTCAGAGGCTAGGTAAGACAGAAAATGGAACAGTGTGCTAACAATTGTCAAGGGTACTAATACCAACCTAGAACTGAGCATTAAATACAGGCAAAAAGATACATATGACAACCCTTTAATGGATGTTCTGTAATCCATAGTCTGGAAGGGAAGGAAAAGAGAAAGAGAGAGAAAGGGAAAGAAATAAAGAACCTGCCATGGAGGCGAGGCTTGGGGAGGAGGAAGGGAACCGGGGACGTTGGTGGTGGGAGATGAGCACTGGTGGCGGGATGGGTGCTCAAACACTGTATGACCAAAACCCAAATATGAACTTTGTAATTGTATATCTTTTTAATTGTATATCTCACAGTGGTATAATAAAATACTTAAAAGAAAAGAAATAAAAAGAAAAAAATAGAAATAGAGCTGTAGACCTATGAAATAAAACTTAATATCCTGAAACACACTCTCAAAATATACACTTAATCTTCGATAAAGGAGCAGAGACCGCCTTGCCAACAAATGGTTCTGAGAAAACTGGGCAGCTACGTGTAAACAAATGAACTCAGACCTCCCTCTAATGCCAATCAAGTCAGATCAAAATAGATTAAAGATCTCAACATCAGACATAAATCTATAAGGTACAGAGAAGAAAACATAGGAAAAACACTCTATGACATCAAAGTTAAAGGCATCTTCAAAGATGAAATACCACTGACAAAGGAAATGGAAGCAAAGATAAACATATGGGATTATATAAAACTGAAAAGTTTCTGCACCCAAAAGAAACAGTGACCAAGATACAGAGACCGCCCACACTCTGGGAAAGAATATTTACTCAAAGTCAATCTGATAAGGGGTTAATAGCCATGATGTATCAGGCACTGGTAGAATTTTACAAGAAGAAAGCAGCCAACCCCATAAAAAAAAATTGGGGAGAAGAAATGAACAGAAACTTCAACAAGAAGAAATTCGAGTGGTCAAAAGGCATATGAAAAAGTGCTCTTTATCATTAAACTTCAGGGAGATGCAAATCAAAACAACAATGAGGTATCATCTCACACCACAGAGACTGGCACACATCCAAAAGAACAAGAACAACTGGTGCTGGCATGGATGCAGGGACAAAGGGACTCTCATCCAGTCTGTTGGTGGGAGTGCCGATTGATCCAGCCCTTTTGTAAAACAGTATGGACATTACTCCAAAAACTAGATATTGAGCTCCTATTTGATCCAGCAATACCATTCCTGGGAATACACCCTGGAGAACCAAAAACACACAGTAGAAACACTATCTGCACTTCTGTATTCATTGCAGTTCTATTCACGATAGCCAGAATCTGGAAACAACCTAAGAGCCAAGAATAGAAGACTGGATAAAGAAACTACGGTACATCTACACATTGGAATGCTATGCAGCTGTCAGAAAAGACTAAGTTATGAAATTCAGCTGCAAATGGATGGACATGGAGACTATCATGCTGAGTGAAATTAGTCAGAAAAGGACACATATAGAATGACTGCATTCATTAATGGGATATAGATACCAGTGTTCTACTAATTGTGGGAAATGTTAATGCCAGATGAGAACTCAGCATTGAATATACACAAAGAGACTTACATGATAAACCCTAAATGTCCATAGGGCAAGCCACAATACGAGAGAGGAGAGAGAGAGAAAGAAAAAAGAGAGAGAGAGAGAGAGAAGAGAGAGAGAGAAGAGAAGTACCTGCTATAGAGGCAGGCTGGGGGTGGGAGGGAATGTGAGGATGTTGGTGGTAGAAATGGGGTACTGGTGGAGGGACGGATGCTGGAACACTGTATCATTGAGACCCAATTATGCACATCTTCATAATTGTATATCTCACGGTGGTATAATAGAAACAAAAGAAAAAGACATGAACCTGAAAATTCAGGTATGTGTGTTTTCTGACTGAAGTCTACAGGGTTTCTCAGAGACAGGATGAGTTACTGCCCCCCCCCCCCCCGCCCGACTGCCATATACTCCCAGAATCCCTGGCAGTCACCTTCAAGAACCAATTCCAGTGCCACTATTTAAACTCTTCTTCAGAGACTCATAAAAAAAATCTCAAGAGACTCAAAAGCGACAGTCAATCTGGGACCTGCCCAAGTCTGAACAGATGGGGTACATCGAAAGGGGGGTGGGTTTGACCAGTGCCCACCCATCCAAACAGAATCTCTGGCAGCAGCTTGCTCTCACAGAATTGCTGCCATGCAATTCTGTGAGAATGGCCAGAAGGAGTCCAGCATCTCAAGATGGACCTCACCAATAAATCAATCTGCTGAAAATCCAGGTATGCAGGTTTTGCCACTGAAGGCTTTCTCAGAGTTGGGATGGGCTACCTCCTCCAACTTCCCATACTCCTGGGAGCACCAGCTCTAGCAGCACCAGTCCCAAGAAGCAACTCCAGAGCTACCATGTAAGCTCTTCCACCATCCTTGCTTCAGATCTATAAATAAATCTCACAAGAGATCTTGGTCCCGCACATGGTTTAATAATCCCAGGCACATCAGAGGAGGGTGGGTTGCCTGGTGCCCATCCAAACAGTGCACCTGGTAGTCACATGCTTCCATAATCCAAAATTGCCACCGTTTTCCCAAGTGGACTCCATCATCTCAAGAAGGACCTCACCAAGAAATTAATCTGAAAATCCGGGTAAGCAGATTTTCTCTTTTAATTGGGATGGGCTTCCCCACCCCCAACCGCCCGGGACTTCTGGAAGCCCTGGTAGTCACGTCCACACCCCAAAGCTGCCACACAGTGAAAAACAACTGCTCCAGCTATACCATCCAGATATAAATACTGAGCCCCTGAACCAATATGACCACCTCTTGGTTGCTAGCTGTATTGCAAACCATAATGAGGGAAGGAGGGAGAAAGGGAGGGGGAAGTACCTGAAATAGACAGGTTGGATGGAGGGGATTTGGGGACGGTGGCAGGGAAACTGAGAACACTGATGGAGGGATAGGTGTTGGATCACTGAATGACTGAAACCCAAGCATGAGGGAAGGAGAAAGAGAAGGGAGGGAGGGAGGGAGAGAGGGAGGAAGGAAGGAAGGACAAACGAGGGGTTCTAGAATACCTTAGTAGTGACTAATACCTTAGTAGAATACCTTAGTAGCAACTATTTACACCAAGACCATGAATGTCAACAGCACTGTAAATACATTACCTTAACAATAACTAAGCAATAATGTAGGCTCTTAGAATGTGAGTTCTTGAATTAAACAATAACTAAGAAGGATCAACATTTTTTCCAAGAACTTTTTCTGAGGGTTTAAATCTCAGTCTTTATCCCTAGAAAGAAGATAGTTTCTTAAACTTTTTTCAATAGCAACCCTTTTTGCCTGAGAATGCAACACCACCGAAACACCTCAGATTCATTATGTGTTTGAGTTTTTAAATTAATTTCTCGCTATCCCACATTCAAAAACATTTCACTGTTACAGATTTTTCCCAAGCCCACATTGAGTAATGCAACCCCATATGGTAAAGTGACACAAAAATTTAGTTAGTTAAGTCCCTAAAGTGCTCTTTTAAATACATGGCTGATCAAAGTGGATTAATAACAAGTAACTTGTAATAAGAAAATGTAACATTTACCTCATCTTCAACATCAATAAATGTACTCATATCTAGCTCCTCAGGAAAAGTCATCCTATCGTTCAATTTAATCCTGTGCATAGTTGTATAATCAAAATCAAACCTTTTTAATTGTAAGGTCAGCAAATAAGGGAAATGTAAAAAATCGAAGACCCTAAAAGGAGAAGAATATGTTAAAAATGGAATATATCTCAAATAATTAAGTATTAATCTCTACAGGGCATCTACCTTTCGGGCATCACACTTCTTTTTACAGCGTTCACAAAAATATTGATTTGGGCCATCCAGAATCTCTGGCTGAATAAATGCATGTAATGCTTCTTCCTAATTAGAGAAAAAAACAACTATTTAGAAATATTATACATTAACAATAAAACTCTGAATATAGAAACAGTACAATCACCAAAATACTCATAAGTAGAATGCCTAGAAAGTTAGGAACACAAATTGTAGAAATGTAAAATGTCAGTAATATTTTAAAACCTGAAAGTAACTACTTTGACTTTGCATCAGGTAAGTCTTTCCCAGTACTTACATCATAGTAGAATATAAAAACTGATCAAAAAAAGCAATTACTTTATTTTGTATCAGATATGTCTTTCCCAGCATTGCGGTATCACAGTGCTTGGCTAAATAATCTAATAAAAATTTTGCTTCAGAGTTTAAAGTAATTTCATACTTCTCAGAAAATCAGTTATGTGTACTCAATCTTCTTGTAAGATGAAACATTTCTAAGTAACACAGAACTCTGAAAAATTCACAATATTCATAAATTTACAGGTCTAATAACCATTCTGAATAACTTTAATTAAGGTTAGTCAACACCATTATCATAGCACTAATAAAAAGTACTATGCAACCTTCCCACTGCATTTCTGATACTCCTTCATTTAAAATGTAGAATGGGAGTCCCTGCCTTATTCACCAGGTAGAACCAAACGGCTTTTCTCCAAACAGACAGAAGAAAGAAGCAAATCATTGTGAACACTTCTGAACAGTCAGTGGGCATAAATTTATTCCAACTTTTAATCCATTTTTCTGTTAAATAACTTTCAATGATACACATAAGGTTGTGCTGCATAATCTCAAATTTTATCATGTCATCTCATCACATAGCCTCTCAAAACTGACAATGTCACATAAATAGAAATGGAATCATTCTAACAAAATACCTTCAAATTATTTTTGATAATGTACAAATTATTCTGTGAAAGATAAAGAAGTGTGATCTGGCAGAATGGATTTAGCTTATTAAAGAAAATTGGTCAAGTCTGTTAAACTATATATCCACATATCTTAGAAAGATTAAAAAAGCGTAGGTCTTAAAAACGCTTCTAACCATATCCATCCCTTACTATACTGTTATAAGCAAGTACCACAGCAGTAAGAGGTGGGCACCAATAAGCAGGGGTTCCCTCCCACCCCCACCAAGCATTTTACATGAGGTATAATAAGAAATGACATTTAAAAAAGTGTTTTTTAAAGGTATATTTTTAGAATGGCAACTTCTGGAAAAATACATAAAAGCTTTAAAGAGGTATAATATCTGCAAATTGACACAACTGATACCAAATAAATAAAGATTTCTAAACATAAAATTTACATTGATAAAACTCAGTTATCTAAAAAATGGGGAGGAGGTCAGAGCAACAGTACAGCAGGTGGGGTGCTTGCCTTGTACCCCAGACCTGAAGCCTCACCAGGAGTAATTCTTGAGTATCACCCAGAAAGGTGGTGAAAGGAAAGGAGGAAGCAGACAGTTCTGTTATTCTGTAACTCAAACACTAATTTATTTTACAAGATATGTATACACTGATATCAACTATACATAACTAGGGCTATCTAATTTTTAATTCAGATAAACATTTTTACTCAGGACTCACCCACACCAAACACTTTGCTATCTTTACTTATCATGTGTACACACACACACACACACACACACACACACACACACACACACACACAATATGTCCCTGAATTTTTCTAAATCATTTATGTCCACACATTGGTTTTTCCCTTAACATTCAAATTTAACTAAGCACAAGGACGTTCTTAAATAGTAGTTATTAAATTCAGGCAAATTTAATATTGATAATACTTGTCAGTCCTTATTTCAGTAGAAATTAATAAATTCAATAGAAATCAATAATTTCTACTGATCAATATCCTTTATAGCATTTACCCCACTCAGTGAATGAAGAACCAAGTGATTTCGTCTTTTTGTCTAAAATGCTTCTCTTCATGACAGAGATATATTTCAACATATGTAACTCTATAAAAGATTCCTTTGGTTTGTCTGATATTCCTTATTACTAAATTGACATTAAGCGCACTTTATTATTAAGGCTCTTTTTAACTGTGCCTCAAATTTCCTTGTCTCTTATCAATAAAAAGGATCACATAGCCAAAATGTTGTTACTTTCTCTACTATCTAATCACTATTTTTACCCTTGCAGCTAGCTAATATGAAATCTAAGAGGATACACTTGGAGAACATACAAAAACTTTAATCTTAACGAATCTCCTATCATCTATGAATTCTTGCCAATCCTAAAACCAAATTTTAATAGGATGTTTATTATATTAATAAAACTTTGAAACTTCTTTTTCTTCAATGGACAATTTAATCCTTTCATACTTGGTGACATTTTGTTTCATCTCAGTCACCACTGTAGGCTGAGTGTTAAGTCAATATTTATTGTGTGCCTTCCACAATGTGCTGTCTCCTCTGCAATTAAGTATTTGCTTTGCCAGGGGGCTGACATGGGTTCCAGACCATGCACCTCACCAGTAGTGATCCCTGAGCAAACAACCAGGAGTAAGCCCTGAATACCACTATGTGTGACCCAAAACAAAGCAATTTCATTTTAATATTTAGGTAGATCACTATTTTTCTAGTTTATTTTAAACTTTTGACTTTCATCTTAGAATCCTTAATCCTCTTTTCTTCCTAAGTTTTCAGTATCTGGTCCGTTAATTCCAAATGGTACCATCGATCTGCTCTCCAATAGTTTCTAGTTCACTTTCCCTCTTCCTGTCCCATTTTCAAGTTATATTCTTTTCTTGGCGGGTGCTCAGGCATTACTCCTGGTGGCTCGAGGCTCCCTGTAGTACATGTAGACTTAGTCCCTGTGCTGACGGTCCAAGTCAAGTCAGTCACGGGCAAGGCAAACACCCAATCTGATCTCTCTGCCCCCTACCTTTTCTAAATAAACAATTTCTAAAGCTATTCTCTAGTCATGAAACCTCCCTTGTTTCATTTAACCTTTAATTCTACAATTTATCAAATGCTCACAGTCCACCTGCCAAGTCCAAGTCTATACTCAATATCCTGACAATATGGTACAGACTTTCTCTTTTTTGAGGGCAACTTTGTCTAAGTCCTTTAAGCTTCCCCTATTTTACAGAACACCTGAAATTTTCTACTTCAGGCTTGCTGTTGACATAAATCTGTGGTGGCAGTTCTGTTTGATACCTCATGATTGTTTTGCTACTTAACAGGTATTTTGAATTTCTCGATGTTGTGCCCTAATAATACAGATTACAGAGATTTCTTGAGTATCAAATGCATTTATTTTGGTGTATGCTCTCAGGGAAGGAAGTACAGAGATACATAGACACAGGCAGCCTCTTGGGTCAAATCCAAAAACCAGTTAAACCATACTAATAATTTTAGAGTTTAAGTTTTTAAGCCAGTTTTCACCATGATAACTATAGACTGGTCAGTTATAAAACTTATCTTTTGGGGCTCAAGATGCAACTCAACATTTGAGCCACTTGACGTGAAGCACTGGGTTTGATATCAAAGTACTTCCTTTTACAATCTAACAAAAGATAAATCAGGCGAAGTTATTCCTAGTAGATTTTGATGTGTTTCACATTATGTACCAAGTGTCATATAGCAACGTGTTCCTTACAAATAGTATTGTCCTCATGATAGACTGTTAGTTGTGCTTTCATTTTGTTTTAGAAGAAAAGGTTTTAGCTACTTTAACCTAAACCATCCACCTAATAAGACCCCAATTTCTGAAATAATTGTAAATTCATACACGATCACTTGTATCACTTGTCTTCCCGTTCATCGTTTTGCTCAAGCGGGTACCAGTAACATCTCCATACGTCGTCCTGTTGCATGCTAGTGTAGCCCAGGAACATGAAGAGCCTCAAACCATTTGTTCAGATCATGGGAACGAGGTCTATAATTGTCACTGGCTTTTGGCACATCAAATATGACACGGGTAGCTTGCCAGGCTCTGCCATGTGGGTGGTAAACTCGGTAGTAGGCTCTCAGTTCACACATTCACTGACGAACTGCAAGGCTGCAAAGCGGCTGTGCGCAATGAAGGAGAGATGAACTTTTCTCTTGGGTGGAGCTCTGATGAGCTGTGGAGTCCGGATGTTGAACATGGCAGCCCTCATGCTGTGGGGTTTCCTCTGGCTTCTTGCAAGGCTCTCTCAGGATGGTGGGCCAGGGCTAGAACCTGTCTTCCCTCCCAAACGCCTCATGATCAGCTGAGCACAGGGAGAGCTGATAGCAGCTCTGCCCCATGTATCTGTATATTCATAAACAATATTGTATCTGTATATGTATACACAATATTAGATATTTCTAATATTGTGTATACATATACAGATACAATATTCAAAGGTTGGAGAAGCAGTACAGAAGACACCTTGTATGAGGCTAACTCTGATTTAAACCCCTGGCACCATAGATGGACCACAGAGCACTGAATGGGGTTACTCGAAGCACAGAGCCAGGGATAGGTCCTTGTGCAACATGGGGTATGACCCCCAAACAACGCAAAACAAAGACTCCTTGTATACTCTGGAAAATATGCAAGAGAACCCTTGCATACTTTGCTCCCTTCCTCTCAAGGGTTAACACTTAACAAAATGATAACTAGAATACTGACATTGACAGAACCCACCTATTTTACTCAGATTTTTCTAATTTCAATGTACTAATTTATTTGTGTGTGTTCTACACTATTTTCTATCCACCACCAAATTCAAGAGATTGAAGAGCCTACTGTACCACAAGCAATTTTTGTGTTATCATTTCAAAGTAATCATCTGCCTTGCCTTCCCTTTGTTCCATCAACTATAAACATAATTCATGTCTTCCAGTTCTCAAATTTGCATATCATGATATAAATGGAAATATCATTAGTCTTTTACGATTGCTTTTTTCCTGCTAAGCTTAATTCCCTAAAGTTTTGCATGTATCAAGTTTGTCAATAGTATTTTACTTATGGTTAAATAGTTTTCAGTTTGTATGTATAAGTCAAAACATTCATTTTTGAAGGTTATCTGGGTTTACTCCAATTTTAAGATACTAAGATGAATGCTATGAACTTTGACGTAGAAGTTTTTATGCAAATAAAAGGTTTTATTTCTTTGGGATGAATAATCTAGAGTATAATTTCTGGATTTTATGATAATTGTATACTTAGTTTTCTAAGACACTGTATTTCAAATTCCACCACGAGTGCCTGGGTGACCTAGGTTAGCCATATTATTGCCAACTTTCTGTACTGTCATTTTTTGCTTTAATCATTCTGTAGGTAGAGTGGTAACTCACTGTGATTTGAATTTGCATTTTCCTAATGATGTTAACCATTACTTCCTATATTTATCTGACATCTTTAATGAAGCTTTTTTTTAAATCATTTTTTGTCAACTGGGTTGTTTTACAATTGTGCTTTTAAGGCTTTTTGATATATACAAGATATTAGTCTTCAGGCAGATATGTGACTGACACGTGTTATTCCAGTCTGTGACTTTACTTTTTATCCACTTAACACGGTTCCAAAGAGCAAATAAACCAATGTTTGTCGTTATGATTATATCCAACTTGGTTTGTTTTCTATTTGCTTCTCTGATCTATTTCTCCACCCATGTCGCAGTGTTGAATAATGTAGCTACAGTTATCTTGAAATCAAGTATACCGATTTCTTCCTTTCTTTTAAAAGCTTTGTAGCCTCTGCAGTAATTCTAAGTTCCTCTTCCTTCTATATAAATTTTATTTATTTATCTATTTATCTATTTATTTATTTATTTGCTTTTGGGGTCACACCGGAGATGCTCAGAGGTTCCTCCTGGCTCTGCACTCAGGGAATTACTCCCGCGGTGCTCGGGAACCATATAGGATGCTGGGGATCAAACCCTAGCTGGCACGGGCCGGCCGTGTGCAAGGTAAACGCCCTACCCGCTGGACTATCGCTCTGGCCTCCTATATACATTTTAGAATGAACTTGTGAATACTGATGCTCAAGAAATCTTTCCAGGTTTTGAGAGTTATGAATAAAACTATGAAACTGGGGGGAGAAATGTTATCTACTACACTAAATCTTCCAGTCAAAGGATGCTAGATATTCTTCATTATCTAAATCTTCGAGTTTGTAATTTCCAGTGCGCAGATATAATATTTTGTTGAACCTAATGATAAAGATCTTTCCCTCAAGACTGTATATAGCAATGCCATTTATAATTTCAGTTTCCATGTCTTTGCTAGAAGTTTGTTGAAATGCAATTGATACTGTACCATATTACCTTGCTAAGCAGTTATTAATTTTAGGATTCTGGTTGGGAGAAGTATGTAGGATTTTGAGAGGAATAGTAATTTTCTACATAAGTCTTTATTTTAGAACTTTTGTTACCTAAAAAAGTATCAACTAATAAATGCTATCTTTAAAAGCAATTTTATTTCTTTAATTAGTATGCTTTTAATTTTTTCTCCCAGCTTTACTGAATTGGTCAGACCTTCCTACAGTGAGTGTGAGTATGACTGGAGAGGACAGACTGGTCAGGCCTTCCTACAGTGAGTGTGAGTATACAGACTGGTCAGACCTTCCTACAGTGAGTGTGAGTACGACTGGAGAGGACAGACTGGTCAGGCCTTCCTACAGTGAGTGTGAGTATACAGACTGGTCAGACCTTCCTACAGTGAGTGTGAGTACGACTGGAGAGGACAGACTGGTCAGGCCTTCCTACAGTGAGTGTGAGTATGACTGGAGAGGACAGACTGGTCAGGCCTTCCTACAGTGAGTGTGAGTATACAGACTGGTCAGGCCTTCCTACAGTGAGTGTGAGTACGACTGGAGAGGACAGACTGGTCAGGCCTTCCTACAGTGAGTGTGAGTACGACTGGAGAGGACAGACTGGTCAGGCCTTCCTACAGTGAGTGTGAGTATACAGACTGGTCAGACCTTCCTACAGTGAGAGTGTGAGTACGACTGGAGAGGACAGACTGGTCAGACCTTCCTACAGTGAGTGTGTGCATGACTGGAGAGGACAGACTGGTCAGGCCTTCCTACAGTGAGCGTGAGTATGACTGGAGAGGGCAGATGTCCTTGCCTAATCACCACTGATATTCCAGGAGAAACATTCAGTCTTCCGTGTAAGGGAAGACATTAGCTCTAGATTTTAAAAAGCAGGCTCTTTGACAACTTGAGAAGAATATCCTCTATTCTACACTTTACTAAAAGGATAGGATTTTATTCTGCCTTTCCTAACTCTACTGATATGATTGTGGGGTTTTCTACTTTGTGTGTGTGCATGCATGCATGCACATATCTGGATTTTCTTCTGATGCCTATTACTATGATAGATTTTAAGAACTGATTTTTTTAAATATTGCTAGCCTTTAAATATCTGAAATAAAGTCTACTTGGTCACAATACAAAATTATTTTATTTATTTATATATTTTTGCTTTTTTGGGTCACACCCAGCAATGTTCAGGGGTTATTCCTGGCTCTGCACTCAGGAATTACTCCTGGCGGTGCTCAGGGGACCATATGGGATGCCAGGGATTGAACCCGGATTGGCCGCAAAAAAGGCAAATGCCCTCCCCCGCTGTACTATCATTCCGGTCCCTACAAAATTATTTTAATTTGTTGATTCTATTCGCTAACAGTAAGAATTTTTTCTTTACTGCAATTAGGACTGATACTGGACTGCTAATAGTTTGGCTTTTAATTGTCTTTGTCTAGCTGAATATAAAAATAAAATCAGCTTCATAAAAACTGACAATTCCCCACTTCTACTTTTTTAGAAGACTGTAGTTGCTAGTATTCATGTTTTTTTTTTTTTTTTTTTTTGCTTTTGGGTCACACCGGTGATGCTCCAGGGTTACTCCTGGCACTGCACTCAGGAATTACTCCTGGCAGTGCTCGGGGAACCAAATGGGATGCCGGGGATCGAACCAGGCCAGTATGGGCTGGCTGCATGCAAGGCAAATGCCCTACCCACTGGACTATCACTCTGGCCCTCATGTTTTCATTTTTATACACCATAATCAAATGGGATTTATTCCCAAGATGTACTAGTAATTAAAAACCCAATACAACTTACTTATATGGCCATATAAATAAAATGAAAGACAAAATCACATGATCAATGTTCAAAGCAAAAGCATGTACACATACAACCTCCACACTGCCAATAATAGCCCAAAAAACTGAGCACTGCCACATGTGGCACCAAGGACTAATGCTGGGTCCAAGCAACACCACATAATCAGGTCCTTTTCCTCTTCTTCCTGGATTCCAAAGTTATAAGTCCTACAGTCCCTTGAAAGCCTTTTATTATTTGAGTGTTTTCTCTTTGCTATTCCAATTGAGCTATTTCCATTGTCCTATCTGTAATTGGGGCGGGGACACAATGGTGCTATTTTGATTTGAGGAGGGGGGCACACCCAGGTGTGCTTAGGGCTTACTCCTGGGTATATGCTCAAATTGATGCTGAGGGTGCTCGGAACCACACGTGGTGCTGGGGATTAAACTCAAATCAGTCACTGTAAAGCAAGTGCCTTATCTGCAGTATTATCTCTCTGACCCTCTATAATATTCTTTGTACTATCTTCTCCATTTTGCCACTCAATTTATTCACTGAGTTTGAAGTTTTGATTACTGCCTTTTTCAGCTGTAAATTTACAACTGTTTTTCTTTCCACAGGCTTTTTATTTTCTCATTTGTTTCACATAGGTTTGAATTCTTTTACTGAATTTTCTATACTTTAAGTCATCAGATTATTCTGACATGTCTTCTGAGTGCTTATATTGTTTTTCACTCAAAAGATTTGCCCACTTCCTAGGGCATAGATTTTTTTTTTAACTCAAAATATGAATGTGTAAGGGAAATGGCAAGATCCTGAACCTTGTTTAAATATCCTGGCTTAGTTAGCTAATTCTGATACCGCTTCAATTGGAGAAAAGACTGCTGCCTAATTAAAACCAGATTTGAGTAGAAGTTTTAGACTTGGACTTCGCTGAGCGCGCAGGTGGCAGGGAGTTCTTCTGTCACTGAGCAAGGACAGGGACCGTTCTGTTCCGTAGGCATCTACTGACACCACCTTAGACACAGGAGTCAGTGATAACTAAATTCCATTCCTCTCGTATTCACTGATGCCACAGCAAGAGGTGTGGAAAATCCTAAGTCCACACCAAGTTTTCTCTGACATCACTCCAAGGAAGAGTAAATACCACTTCCGAACAGGCGGGAATGGGAGTGAGGCTCTCATTCCACGTGCTCTCAACCAGGCGAACAAGGAAGGGCAATGGCTAGTTGCTGCTGCCCCACAGGCATTAAACTAATAGTGTTCTTCTCCCCCTCTGAGAAAACACTCTAGTGGGGCTGGAGAGAGTGTGTGTGTGTGTGTGGGGGGGGGGTTTGGAAAGCCTCATTACAGTATAATCATCATTAGGACCAGCAGTCTAAGACCCCCACTCAGTCTCCACTTGGCGGTGGGTCTGGCGTGTTGCATTCTTTCTATGGTGTTTGTCTAGAGCAAAGTAGTTACCATCTGAAAGTTTTCTACCTTACTAGGTTGTCCCTATCCTGGTCGTGGTGTTACAGACAGCAGGTTTTTCAAGTTTATACCTATCACTGTTTCCAGGCTGCCAACTTCTTTGGTGCCAAAGTAAGGGACATATTAGTCAAAAAGAAAACCCAGGAACTCACCCCATATCATTTCTTGAGTCCTGAGATCCCTAGTTTTTATGCCTTTCTCCACCTTTCAGAGTCTTCTTATGTTTATTTTATATATAATGTTCATGAGTTTTCAGTTGTTTTACGGAAGGAATAGGGCACTGTACATCTACTCCATCTTCCTGAAAGCAGAAGTCCCCACTTTTTAAACTGGTTCCTACCATGTCCAACCACACAAATTCCTGGAAAAATGAGGGTAAATTCTGTGGAAGATATTTTTCTTTACATGATTCTTACATAACTGGAGAAACAGGGACCAGTCTGCCATTCAATTAAGTTACTGGCCATATAAAAAATATGTCCAAATCACCTATTAAATCAGGGTAAGTCTAATAATATACACTTATGTATACATGAAACTGACAAGATTTCATAAATGTCTATGAATTCAACAATTTGCCATTCGAGACTTTGAAATTATTATTACACTACGTTAACTTAG
Organism: Cryptotis parvus; assembly: GCA_021461705.1. NCBI lineage: Eukaryota > Metazoa > Chordata > Mammalia > Eulipotyphla > Soricidae > Cryptotis > Cryptotis parvus. The sequence continues at coordinate 29,337 of JAJIBD010008909.1, forward strand.
GGAACACTTACATAATCTGATCATTCAAAAGACTACATAAAATTATTTACCTAAATCCAATCATACCTTGAGCACATTTTGTCATGATAAAAATACTTAAACTTACCCAATAATGTAAAAGACTATTAACAGAAAAGAGTCCCGAGATCCCTAGTTTTTATGCCTAAGATCCCTAGTTTTCTTGCTAGTTTTTAGCAAGAGTCTGCCATAATACAGGTAAATTTTGTAAATACTGATTAACTAAAAAAGGTAGTGTCTAAAATTTTCCTGATGAACAGAACACAACATTCCAGGTTGATGTCAAGCATAAGGCTGCATTTTTTTTTTTTTTTTTTTTTGCTTTTTGGGTCACACCCGCAATGCTCAGGGGTTACTCCTGGCTCTGCACTCAGGAATTACTCCTGGCGGTGCTCGGGGACCATATGGGATGCCGGGGATCGAACCCGGGCCAGCACAGGCCAGCCGCATGCAAGGCAAACGCCCTACCCGCTGGGCTATCGCTCCGCCCCAAGGCTGCATAATTTTTTAATCTGTAAGGTATGCTTTCATAATTCAACAATTATAACTGTACTTCCAATCTGTATATACCACTAGAAAATTTAGGACCATTGTCTTGTAACATTACATTCTCACATGTATTCAGCAATAAGCAGATTCAAGGTTTGATTCTGTAACTAAGATTGATACAAACAGGTTCTAATCAGTAAAATAAATCTGAAAGATCTTAATTATGTAATCATTAGGAATGTCATATTTAAAAGACTAATAATGTAGTTGATACTAATTTTTCAGGATTAATAAAAGTGCAAATGTACCAAGGACATAAATGTTAATGTAATAGAGTACAGCTGGACTTTAAAAAGTTTTAGTCTAACGCAAAGCTTCCCCAAATGTGCTTAGAATCCTAGGCTATGCTAACAGATAGCTCAGAGAAAAAAACATGTTAGGCTTAAAACAGTTCAACAATTTTCTCTACATCCTCAGATTCAGAAATCCTCAGGGGAACTTAAAAATTAAGCTGTAAATTTACGAAGATGATTACCATTACACTATCTCCCAATTTTTTTTAAATCAAAGAAGTCTTCTCCAAAACACCTCTTAAAAATCAATAGAAATCAGTGTTGAAACATTCGATCTGAGAGTGGCAAAAGGTTGTAAAGACTGATTTCATACTTGCTCAGGAAAAGTGAAAATCAGAAGTTTAATGAATGTACAGCTAAGCTAATAACAACTAAAAAGTTATATACATATTATAAACAAGTATGACGATAAAAAGCTTTAGCTGCAAGTGATTCCTAGCCCTCATTTTAAATTCCTAGCCCCTAAAGTCTACTTAATAATAATGCTAAAAACTAAAATTGACAATAAGTGTTATAAGGATTAATTATCTATAGTATAATTTCATTTCTATTTCAATCTTAAATACTATTCTCAACTCAGTATTTTTCAAATGTGGGTACAACAAATCTAAAAAGTTGATGTTTCAGATGAAGCCTTTTTAAAAGCCTGTAACTTGAGAATGTAGCTTAAGAGTATAGTATAAACTTCACATGCATGAGACTCTGGGTTCAATCTTTAGCACTCTCATCACCCCTAATTTTTTAAAACAATTTTTTAACATACAACAGAACCCTATAGTCAGCTATTTAAATTAAAGATCAGGTATTAACTTTACTATAGAAACAAATTCATAATATTGCAGCTCACTGAATGGAAAATAAAACCATCAATACTGTGTCATTATGTATATTTATGTGTAATTGAGTGTGTATGTATTTAGTAAGGTGAATATACTTGACTAAGTAGAAAAATAAATCTAAAAAGAAGTCAATTCAAGTTAAATGCATTATGTAATCTGAATGAAATTTTAAAACATTTACCACCAAAACTTTACAAATACATAGAATTAACAAAATACACAATGGCAAGCAGTGATATAAAACTGATTTTAAAAGCTGTGTGATTTCTATGGACTGAAAATTAGTGACTACATGTTTTGAATTCAGAGGAAAATAGAAGCTCACTTACCTCTAACTAAATTTCTGTGAAGGTAGTATCCTCCTTAGAACCCCTGTCTTGGGTCATGTCACCTGCTGAAATTTCTCTCAAGAGATTCCAGTGAAGTCTAGGAAGTTTTATTTCCCTCTGCCAAGCCCTATTAGTGCATGTATGTTATAAACTTGCTCATACACTGCTCCATAATTGTAACCTCCAATCCCCAATGACTCATCACTATCACCATCAGTCTATTAAAAGAGAATACACCTTTGGAGAAATACTTTCATCATCAAAAATAGGCACTTGCCTTGCACGCAGCTCACCCAGGATCAATACCTGGCATCCCCAAGTATTGTCAGGAGTAATCCCTGTGTGTGAAACAGGAATAACCCCTAAGCACTGCTGGATGTGGGTCGCTCCAAAAAAAGAAAGTTAAACTGCTCAGAGGTTTTCCAGTTTGTAACTTCTATATTAAAGTGCCTCTCCAACAACAACAACAACAAAAAAAGGTAAAACAAAAATGAAAATGGAAACTAGCCTTTGAAAACAAGGGCATTTTTCACACACATAGAATGGCTGTGTTTACAAAGGGTGATATCAAACAGTTAATAAAAAAATTTCAATTGTCCTAGGGGCCAGTGGACTAAATTGTACTTAAAAAGCTATTTTAGAGAATAAAGTATGAACTCACTTTTAAAACAATGATTTTTAGCTAGAAGTCATCATCAGCTTCATAAGAACATATGACCACACACCCAAATATCTTAGTTAGCTTTATAAGTTTCCTCTGACCCACAACAGATTAAAATCTTCTTTAAGTACTCTGTAATATTTTAAGTAAATCTTTATTATAGGAATGTCCCTTTTTAAAATAAAATCTCTGTCATAAAAAATAAGGCAATTCTTATTTCCATATTTTATATGTATGGAACAAGACAAAGTACAAAGTACTTCCCAAAAATAAAAATGAACATATAAAAACAGAATTTTAAAGGTGAAAGAGAAAGAGAGGAAGAGAAAGAACGAGAGGCAGAAAGGGGGAATGAAACGATCTACTTGCTTACCAAATCAAAATACTGAACTAAGCCATGAGGCAGTACATTTGCATCCACTTTTTACTTCATACATGCACTATTAGGACTCACTGGAGGGTCAAACACCTGTATTTTGTTAGTTTAATGCAGGGATGACTAACAACCCAAGAAGGTGTGTCTAGGATGATACTTACCTTATAACAGATTATACCACTGTGCTATTATGCATTCTGTGTACAAAAACACAAGCAGTCAGCTGAAAGGTACACACCACACTAGCAAAAGCTTGGCTGGACCCATAAGGCCGGATGACCAATGGAATATCAAGATACGTGTCAATTCTCCAGCCTTCATAGCCACATTCCAGACATCTCACATAGTCCTTCAGTTTGCCTTGATAGAGTTCATTTATGAGATCAGCCTAGAAAGAAGAACATTTACATCTTTAAAATAATTTTTAAATATATGAAAATAGTTATTCCTGCTTTTGAGAAAGATTCAAAAGGTACGAAATTAACTGAAGTTTTGAAAGACATCACAATTCATGTAAAATTCTGTGTGTGTGTGTGGGGGGGGAAATCAAGGTTTAACAGTGATTTTAAAAATAAAGTAAAAAATTTATAGAAGGGACCACTAAGACAATGACAGCCAGAAATGATCACTCTGGACAGGAACTGAGTGCTGGAAGGAGGAAAAGGGATATAAAAGATAGCCTTTTAGTACCTATATTGCAACCCATAATGCCCAAGTAAAGGAAAGAGAGCGAGACACAGCGTGTGAGAGAGCTTAGTGGTTTTTTTTTTTTTTTTGCTTTTTGGGTACACCCAGCAATGCTCAGGGGTTTCTCCTGGCTCTGCACTCAGGAATCACTCCTGGCGGTGCTCGTGGGACCATATGGGATGCCGGGATCGAACCTGGGCCGGCATGGGCCGGCCGTATGCAAGGCAAACGCCCTACCCACTGGGCTATCGCTCCGCCCCCTTTTTTTTTTGCTTTTTGGATCACACCCGGCGATGCTCAGGGGTTTCTCCTGGCTCCGCACTCAGGAATCACTCCTGGCGATGCTCGGGGGACCATATGGGATGCCAGGGATTGAACCCGGGCAAGGCATGGGCCGGCTGCGTGCAAGGCAAATGCCCTACCCGCTGGGCTATCGCCTCCGGCGAGAGCTTAGTGTTTAACTGTAACAAAAAGCCCCGTAAGTTACCCTCCTACAATACTCTTATAGCTTGTCTCTATTTTTCAATTTTTCAACTTTTATTTTTAAAGTGCTATTGTACATTCATTAAATTAATTCAATAATTCATGAATGGCCATCTAAAAGTGTGAAAAACTCTGTTCCACACCACACCAGAGAAAAACTTTCACGTGCCCCTACAGACACTTTTCTTCATGATCCCCTCTGAAACTCTGCTTCATATAACACCTTCAGTATATACAGTATTCTGTATTGGTTTTAAGTCCCACCCAGCGTAGTGTTACTCCTTATCTCAACTGTGGAAAATCAGCATTCCCATAATACACCCAAGGTCAGGCTTTCCCAACTCCAGAAAATTATTTCCCTAATACAAAAAACCCAAGGTCAGGCTGTCCTCTGGATAAAACAAGCTTGAGATAGATTTATGATGGCCAACTTATGCAGCCATCAGAAGTCTCCCACTAGGGCAGAACAGGAGAGCTTCATAAATTCATTCTATACATTAAAGTTACTTGCTAAGTGCTTGTTATTCTATGGCCACAGATTTATATATTTATATATATATATATATATAACAGCCTGTTTTTAATACGTATATTAAGTAAAGAACAGTCCTTGTCATGTGAGCTGAGAGGAAGGTGGTATCATGCTAAATAAAAAGGACCAGGCAGCCCAATTCTTGCAGTCACTGTATCTGACTCCATTATGCGCAACTAACTCTGATGGATGGAGTTGAAGGAATTGGTTTGACTGCTTTAATTCTGAAGTGGCTACACCAGTGATTCAGCTAATGTTCTCCCCACTTTAAACAACTTATCTTCCCACTGGATGAGAACAGGATTGGATTAATGTAGGGCTTACATGTTAAAAATGTATTCATCAAAATGATGGTAATCCTTAATGTACAGATAGTACGTTAGAGTATATGACTTAATGTACTTAAATACCTGATTGATATAAAGGTGTGTTTGTACATATATAGTGTTTTCAAAGTTAGAGACAAGATCATTAAGACTTAATTTCTTATTTTAAATATAAATTACCTGTTCTGTTTGCTTCCACTTCTGTTCCAAAGCATCAAACATGACACGGCACAGTTCTTGTACATCATGCTGCTGCCAAGCTATTTTAAGATAAAATACAGTGATGTGTTTATTTTAAATGTAAATTTATTGTAAATTCATTTCAAACAAATTGTCAGAAAGTCAGAAAAGTCTATATAAAATGACACTAAATTTATAAAAAAAAAATACAATACATACTAAACATACATTAGTCACAAGAAGGGAAGAATGGAATCAATAACATTTTATACATAATATAGGGGCCAGAGCAATAGCAGAGTGGGTGAGGCATTTGCCTTGTACAAGACCAACCCAGATTTGATCCCAGCCAGGAGTAATTCCTGAGCAGAGCCAGGAGTAACCTTTGAGTGTCGCCAGGTGTGACCCAAAAAGCAAAAATAAATAAATAATATACTTTCTGTTGCTATATTTGTTATTTTTTAATCTTTTACCAAGAGTTAGGAAATGTGTTTTATGAAATGTAAGACAACTTTTAAGTAGAGTATAACCAATCCAGTAAAAATTTATATTAATTATAAATTCATGTCAGAGCTTAAGTTTTAATAACAAATGATTAAATTCCAACAAAAATCAACAAAAATAAGATTTAAGGTAAAGTAAATTCTGTTCTGTTATTTATAATATTTTGTTCAGAAATACTATACTATTAAAAGAGAATTAGGACTCTAAACTTTCTCAGAGTCAGAGATGGGTCCCTTAGTCCCTTTTCCCTGTTCTCCAGAAGGTCCAGTGGTCGCACCCATGAACTGCTGCAGGTGCCAAAAGTAATCTCATCCACTAGTCATGATCCAGAGACTCACACATAAATCCAAAAGAAATCAGTAACTCAGTTACAATCTATGGAATTCCTGGGGTGCACAGCAGCTACAACGCAAACTCTGGTGTACTGGTATAGCAAGTATCACAGCACATTTAATAGATGTAAGTATAAGGCACCCAATAACAAAATACTTAGTCACAATTTCTATTCTGTAACAACGTATCAGTAATTTCTTACACAAAAGGCTTAATGGACAAATTCAATCATGAGTTTGAATAATGCTTATTAACTTTCTTCTAAGAATATATTTCTCGACCATATTTAGCAAATTAGCTCTAACAAGCAATATACAATAAATTATTCAGTGTCTGCTTAGGACAGGCTTAATATTGGCGTGAAAATTTGAAATAATTGTAATTACAATGGTAGTGGGTTTGGGGTTGAGCATTGAATATTTTTAAGAAAATAACTGAGGGGCCTGAGCCATAGTACAGTGGGTAGAGCGTCTGCCTTGCAAGCGGCCAACCTGGGGTCGATCCCCGCATCCCATACAGTCCCCAAGCACCACCAGGAGTAATTCCTGAGTACAGAGCTGGGAGTAACCCCTGCACATAGCCGGTTGTGACCCAAAAAGAAAAAAAAAAAATAACACAAATATCTTTAATAAAAAGTTGAGCAGAAACGCACTGTTTCATAAGGTCAAGAAGTGAAAGCAGCAACATAGATGGTCCTATTTGCACGCAACAGTTCATTAAAAAGGTCATGACTTTACCAATACCATTCCAATACATATGTTGTAATAAGCAATATAATTAGTGCCTGCTAAGGGAGCAAGGATAGGCGTGGGTGAGAAACGAGGGTCTTTGGTGGTGCTAAGGGTACACTTGTGGTTGGACTGGTGTTGGAATAACAAATACTTGAAACAACTATACTGTGAACAACTTTGTAAATCATAGTGTTTAAATAAAGTTAAAAAAAAAAAGAATTAGTACCCTCACTACTATCCCATCCAAAGCTCCTTGTAACATCTGTGGTTTCAATTGCTCTCTTTTGCTGGTTTGTAACAAAACAAAAAGTCTTTGAAGTTGATATGGGATACTTGTCACTGGATCTTCTTCAGATTCTTCAAATTCCCACCTATTGGAATAAAATGGTTGAAAATTATTTGTAAAAAAATTTATTCTTTAAAGTATAGTTATTCACAAAAGACTTTAACTCAGAGAGGCTATTCTCAGTTCAGGTACTAACTGAATCTACTAACATCTAAAGAAAGTTTTTCATTCCTCTATTTTAAGAACATTGACATGAACAGGCATAAGGGTCAACACAAATGAAAGACAGGCTCATTTTATTTTACAAATAATTTTCAAACATTTTATTGCACTAGGTGGGTCTTTCTTGTGACCAGGTGTGTTGATAAAGTAATTAATACTTGTATTTTACATTTCACTTTTATTGTAAGGCTTAGAAATTGCAACATAATGATCCTAACCCTCTTTTGACAGACTAAAAAACTAAGGTCTGGCTACCAAAGAACAGAGAAGAAAAGCAGACTTTGGATAATGAGTGAAGAAGTTTATAAGGAAACTTCAGGGGAAAGAAGTGAAATGTATTCGATTTGTTATCTATGACGCAAAAAGGGAGTTAAGTCGTTTTTTCTTAGCAGAAAGAGTTTAAAATTTACACTATAGGATCTAAAATTCTCCCGATGGCTGAAAGAGAATTTCACAAAAGTGAACTAAAAATGCCTTTCTTTCATGGGAAATTTACCAGGGAGGAGGATTAACTAATCTTTATTTTTGATGTAAATACCTTCAAGGGTTCTAGATTTTCATGATACTTTGCTTCCTCCAGTTACCAAAATTAAGAAATTTTGGCACCACACTGGATTCTTCACATTCCTGAACTACTAATTAAAATTTGCGACTATCTTATCAATTTCAGTCTGCAATGTCATAACCATAACCCACACCTTCATTCTGATCCTTAACCACTGATTTTAGTAACAACTGAGTTTAGTAACAAATTGCAGACTGCCTGCTGCAATACATGCACTTTCCTAAAATAATGTACCTATCACTTTCATGCCTCTAAACCCAATGTGGCGTGCTCTCAGTTGCCTGTCATACAACAAATAAAGAAGAAAAAAATAGAACCTTATACTTTCATGCTAGTCTTAGCTTCTCTTAGTCCAGAGAGGTCCAGACTTCTTAAGGAACCGACCCTTCCTTAGTTCTGTATGATGAAACATCACTGAAGTGCTCAAGCTTTGCTTCCTTATCTGCAGTGAACTTCACTCTTCTAACACTCTCCAAAGCATCTGGCCTTCCTCTCTAAATTTATGTCACACTCCCCATCCTCACTTGGCTCCTGTCACAATAAAAAAAAATTTTGGGTGCCAGAAATCGAACCATGGGTCTCACACACATAAGTCAAGTATTTAAGCCAAGAGACCACATCCCCAGTCCACAGTGAAAAAAAAAAATTATTGTTGTTTTTGTGTGTTCACGGGGCTTAATCCTTCTCTGAGTGCAGGGATCACTCCTGGAGGAGTCTGGAAGACCATACGCAGTTCAAACCCAGCTTGGACACGTGCAAGGCAAGTGCTTTACTCACAGTATTATATCTCCAGCCCCCAAACGGGGATATTTTGCTCCTCAAAGTTCTATGCATTTGCAGTTTCTTCTGTGTGAATATTCTTCCCACAGATTTTCACAGGACTGATTCCTATGACATGCATGTATGCAATATTTCCTAAGACAGGACCCTCTTGACTATTCACCACAGTGCCTCCTGATAGCAACTCTTTCCATGTAGCCAACTTATTTTCTTCAGTGTACAGGACTGTGCAATGAGCTGAATTATATAGGATCGTCTATGGAGTGTCTAAAGGAGAAACTAGCTTTTCATCACCACTATGATCTATGTGTCTACTAGGAGTTACCACAAAACAAAGACCTAATACAAGCTTGCTGAATGAGAGCTCTGGCTATACTCTTCTCCAGTGTTCTGGTCAACCTCAAGTTTTACTGTTCTCAAGTTTTAAACTGTTCTCAGAATAACAAAACTCATAGTTAATAGGGCCAGAGAGATAGTATTGGAGGCACTTGCCTTGCACACAGCTGACCCTGTTCAAACCATGGTACCACATATGTTCTCCATGAACATGAGAACATGAGTCAACCCTAAGTACAGCCATGAATCCTCCCTGAGCACCCCTGTATGTAGCCCAAACTCCACCTCATCAAAAAAACAAAAAACAAAGAAAAAAAAAAGCCACCTCATGGTTAAGGGTTTGCGAGATAAATGAGTCAAGGTACATGCCTTATATGCGGCCAACCTGGTTTGATTCCCAAGACGACATACTCCACAGCAGGGTAAGGCAGCCCCAAGGCTCCGAGCATTGCAGGCTATGACCCTGGAGGTCCCCCCAACACTGCTGCAGTGGCCTTGGTAATGCAGAGAACCATAGTGACCGAGCTGTACTGCTTCCTCAGTCTTGAGTTGAATGGCTGTGAAGCCAGAAACAGCTAGGAGGAATTCCAGACCTTCAGAGCTGTGCTAAGAATCCTTAAAGCAAACCCTCACTCCTCACCCCAAGGGGGGGGGGAGGGGGAATCTTATGGTCAATCAAATTCCTTCCTATGTAATATGTGTTAAAGCTGGCATATCATACAGGACTCACTTGTTCCAGTTTTGAGAGTAGGACTTAAACTTTATCTATTAACCACCACTTTCAGTACAGACAAATCACTCTGGATATGCTGATGCCCTGGAGGCCCCTGCAGTACATACTTAGCAACAACTACAATACAGGCAAAATAGGGTCACAGATTCACTGTCTACTAGGTGTGCTATTTCTAGTATTATGGCCTCTGGCAAAGTACTGATCTCTCAGTGCCTTCTCAGTTACCTCCTTTATAAAATGTGAATATAAACAGTTAACTTAAGAATTGAATAAGGGGGACAGAGAAGTAGTACAGCAGGTCTGGAGGTTGCCTTGCATGTGGCTGGCCTGGGTTCAATACCCGCATCCCATATGGTGGGTCCCCTGTGCATTGCTAGGAGTAATTCCTGCATGCAAAAACATGAGTAACCTCTGAGCATTACTGTGGTGTGACCCAAAGAGAGAAAGAAAAAAAGAACTGAACAAATTTATAGGTATAGTGCTCAGAACAGTGTCTGACAGAAATAACATTTAGACAACACTTATTATCAGCCAGTCATTTTTTCTTGAAAGTTGTCCACAATGTCAATCCTTCTCAACACTGTTCATCTTTACCTAGCTTCACTGACCTACTTCAACTTTCTCTGATACATTCCATTAATCTTTCTCCTCTCTAAACTCTATGGCATTTAGCTGACCTTAAACGTTAAAACTATATGATTAATATATTTACTATTACTGTAAAGAAAATGCTCTGCATTTATTTCAGTAAATAACTTAAAAGCATCTTTATTCATGAAGTGCTTAGTACATGAACATTACAATGACTAGTACCTGTTGAATAAAAAAAAATTTCAACTTTCACAGGTTCAGATGACAAATTTTTATGTGAGTCCAACAGTAAAATATTATTTGAAAAATGCTGTATTATTAAAACTTCCTTTAAAAATACTTTAAAAATTTCTAGTTATTTCAATGCTGTTAGTCAAAAGTAATCCAAAACAGGAGAAAAGTCTGTTTCTCTATTCTTTAAAATGCCTTAAAATGTTAGTTTTATAAATAGACAAAGCAAGGGAATAGGATATATACAGAAATAAAAGTCTAACTTCAGAGTTTACTGAAATAAATGCAGAGCTTTTCAGAGTTTACTGAAATAAATGCAGAGCGTTTTCAGTGACCTAATGGCTTTTAGAAACACACGCACATTCCATAGAGAACAGTTGTATTATAATTTAATGTGAAAATAAACTAGCCAACTGGCTTGCTCCTCAAGCCCATGCTCTCCCTTGAATGCAGGTCTCTCTTGCTTATGTTTCATCGCTTGCCTATTTCCACCGAGAGGCCTGTGTTCTCTCTCCAACACCAACTTCTCCCTTTCACTCTCCTCACATCTTTCTAATTAAGTTTCAATTATTTAACTTTGTTTCCTTCTAGAAACAAGTTTCTGGAAGGCAGAAGGACAGACAAGAGGGAGGGAGGAAGGGAGGGAGGAAAGAAGATTTAAATGAAAATTTAAAACGACAACTTTATTAAACTGAGGTAAAAATAATATGGTTTACATATTCAGACTATCTCAAAGGGTAAATTACATATTTCTTTCAAATATTCTAAAGTTTTAATTGAGGAGGATTTGATAAAATAACTAATTTTTATTCCTAAGCTCTCCTAATTCTCTCTACACACAAATATGGGGGATGGGCCATATCCAACAGTTTCAGGAGTTGCACCTGGTTCTAGGCTCAGAGGTCACTGCTGGTGGTGCTCAGGACCAGAGATACTGCCAAGGTTTAAACCTGGGTTGGCAGCGAGCAGGGGCTATACTATCTTCCAGGCCCCATCTCCAAAACATTCAGGGGTGCCCATCTCTACATCGAGCAGGGGTTATACTGTTTTCCAGGCCCCATCTCCACAGTGAGCAGGGATGATACTATCTTCCAGTCCCGTCTCCACAGAACACAGGGCTATACTATCTTCCAGGCCCCATCTCCACAGAACACAGGGGCTATACTGTCTTCCAGGTTCCGTCTCCACAGCAGGCAGGGGTTATACTATTTTGCAGGCCCTGTCTCCACAGTACGCAGGGGCTATAAATATCTTTCAGGATCCATCTCCACAGCAAACAGAGGTTATTCTACGTCTCAGGCCCCATCTCCACAACTTTTAAATATGCCGGTCTTTCATCATAAGATCTTTGACATACATATTGCTCAACTCTTATTTTATAAAATACCCCTGAACTTTACAAATAAGTACAAAAAGATAAATTAGATTTTATTTCAATTTATTAGATTTTATTATTTAAAATTATATATAGTATTCCTAACCGAAGTTTAATTTAGAGAATACTTTCAATACTCACTTATACAATGCATTCCTAAATTCTGGAGTCATAAAAAGTGTCTGCAAAAGGCTATTCAAATAGCAAGTCATTGCTTGGTTTACTAATCCCACGTATCCTTTAAAAAAGAAAACACAAATATACATAAATCAATACTTAAATGAAAAATATTAAAGGACAGTAAGAAACAATAAAGCGTAAAATTTGAGAAGTTGAAGTTATCTGCCTGAAAATAATTTTTTTATTAACAATATATAACAAAGCTCCCTTTTCACCCTCATTCTACTGCTGGCGGCAATGTTAATTGGCTTGGCCTTTTGAGAAACAGTATGGACATTCCTCCAAAAAAAAAAAAAAAGAATTTAAGCTTCCATACAATGCAGCAACTTCCCTCCTTAGAATGTACACTAAGGGTGCTAGAACAAGAACACAATATAGGAAAGACCTCTGCACTCCTATGTTCATTGGAGCACTATTCACAATAGCCAAAAACTGAAAACAACCCATGTCTGGATAAGAAACTATGGTACAGACAGACAATGAAATGCTATATGAAAAGATGAAGCCATACAAGTTGCTGCTTAGGTAGATCGATCTGGGTGTATCATGCCGAGTGAAGTTAGAGGGAGAGGGACGGAAACAGAGTGAACTCTCTCATATGGGGGAAATAAAGAAACATTACAAGGGAATAACAAATGCCCAAATAGAAAGGGAAGAGCATGAGAACTGGTACTCAATAGGAACTTGAACTGGAGTGAAGGTGCGGTTGGGGTCAGGAATAGGTGAAAGAGAGAGAGAGAGCACTGTCATGGAACAACGGTGGAAGGAAACACTGCCTGCCACTAAGGCAGGCTGAAGGGCGGCAAGACATCTACCAACACTGATGTAGGAAGTGGGCACTGGTGAAGGGAATGGTGTAGACAAAATATTATATACCTGAAACTCAATCATAAATAATTTTGTAACTTTGTAATTCAGTGATTCAAAAAAAAGTTTTAAAAAATCCCTTTTAAAAAAACTATGGGGCTGGAGCGATAGCCCAGCGGGTAGGGCGTTTGCCTTGCACGCGGCCGGTCTGTGCCGGCACGGGTTCGATCCCCGGCATCCCATATGGTCCCCGAGCACCACCAGGAGTAATTCCTGAGTGCAGAGCCAGGAGAAACCCCTGAGCATTGCCAGGTGAGACCCAAAAAGAAAAAAAAAAACTATGTGCAGTATTATATAAACCATTTCTTAGAAAAAGTCAGGATATATCTTACTATATGTCCAGAAATAAATAGGATACAGCATTTAACAAAATTTTAAGGGAAAAACTTTTAATATAGCATGTTTTACTGACAAGAAATTTATTACCAAATCCTAGAAGTTACAGATCTCAACAATTATAAATGCTTTTAAATACCATATCCATCCAATGTAGAGATAGTACTAAACCATCACCTAGTCACCAGATGGCATAAACCAAAATTCCCAAGCAGAATAACATGAGATAAACTTACTACATACAAACTCAGAGTAAATTCCTATATTTAACAACCCTTTAAAAAATTAGTTTGCAGTGAGATACGCCAGTAGGGAGAAATTGATGTGGAGATGATAGGGACAAGAAACTTAAAATTCAAATGAAAGATTAAAAGGAGTTAACGTTATATATATAATTAGATATGGCTACCACTGTTGGGAATACATCTCGAATTTCTTTACTAAAGTAGACTTTGGGCCCCATTTCTAATATCATAAAAAATAAGTCTATCATTTAAATTATCCTTTATTATCTAAGCAAAATGTGACAAATAACTATTGATCAATAAGTAAACCCATTTACTCTCAATTAATAGTGGGTAACTTGGTTGTGTAAAAAACAACTTAAATCTTTTCTCAACATATAAAATGTTCACTGAAGCTTTTCAAATACATTTTCAACTTTCCAACAATTAGCAAAAATATCTTGAGAAACAGTAAGCTGTGTAGATAACTACACTGCCAAAGAAATGATGCAAGGACCAAATATATGAATGATAAATGTTAGTTGTGGAAAAGAGGTACAGAGCTTCCACACGATATTTACTTAGATGGTTATAAGGAAAGACCAAACAGCTACCCACCTTTCACTTTGGACTCAAACTCTGGTTCCAAATGCCTTTAAATCGCTTATAAACACTCTATGTGTGCATGATAACTCCTCATTATATGTACTGCAAACCACAATGTGCATAAAAAGAGAGAAAGAGAGAGACGAAGAAAAGTGCCTGCCACCGAGGCACGAGGGGTGGCAGGAATGGGTACTTTGTTGATGGGAAACATGCACTGGTGGAGGGATGGGTGGTGGAACACTGTATGACTGAAACCCAATCATGAAGAGCTTTGTAACTGTTTATTTCACGGTGATATATTAATTTTTTAAAAGAAATACTGTATGCATATTTATATATAGTTTATCCACCTTGTTATACAAATTGTCAGCTATCTCAATTCCTAACCATGCCCAACTTATGTTGTTCTCATAACATTCTGTCCTTCACCAATAAGAGCCTTTATCTCACTGTTTTGCAATGGCCTGTTTAGGTCTTCCGCATCAGTCTTCGGAAAGTGGAATCTGATCTCTCTCTCTCTCTACCCTACTACTTATTAGCATAAAAGCAGGTGCACAGAACTTACAAATAGTACAAACATGTATGCTATTTGGCCTGATTATTAGTAGTAAATAAAAGCATTATTAGTCCTTCTTAGTTCGTGTAAACATTCTTCCCCACACAAAAGCAATTTGTGAATACTTCTTGCATAAAGGATTCAAGTAATTGTCAGAATACAAAGCAAATACTCCAACAATCCTTTGGTAAACCCAGGAGTTTCTCAAATAATTTCATCTAGGAGGCCGGAGCAATAGTCAAGCGGGTAGGGCATTTGCCTTGCACATGGCAGACCCAGGTTCAATCCCCACATCCCATATTGTCCACTAAGCACCACCAGGAGTAATTCCTCAGAGTAGAGCCAGGAGTAACCCCTGAGCATTGTTAGATGTGACCCAATTTTTTTTTTATCTCACTATATCTAAGATGATCATTAAAAGCGTATAATACAAAACACAGTATTATTCAGCCATTTAAATTGTTAGCAATTTGAGAATTATTATCTTGGAACCTATAGTTAATACTGTAAAAATTTGAAAAATCCCTACTGTAAAATAAAATTTTTATTAACTCATAATCTGAAATAAAAATAATTTTTCATTCTTTTATATTCTTAATAGTTGGCTGAAAGTCTAAAATACCAAACATAATTAAGAATCATGCTGTTTCAAAAATATATACCATTAAATCTGTATAAATGATTAACTATATTCTTAATCACAAGCTATAGTAAACAGAAGATTAGAGAGCACATTAGAACAAATTGCAATGTAGTTGTCTTTATACTATGTATTTGGCATGTAGAATTTAAAACAGTGTTTTTAAAGTTCTACAGTAAAGGTTCTAAAGTCATATGCAGCACAAAATACCAAATTGTGAAATCAAAAGCCTTCTCTAAAGCCCAGATTGCATTTCTTTTAAAATAAATAAATCTATCTACCATAAAGAGCTGTTGTAAAAATTAAGTGACGCAGGAGAAGTTGGAGAGATAGAAAAGCGGGTAAGGCATTTGCCTTGCAGGCAGCCAACCAGGGTTTGATCCTCGGCATCCCATATGGTCCCCAAGCACCGCCAGGAGTAATTCCCAGTACAGAGCCAGAAGTAAACCTTGAGCATTGCAGGGTGTGACCCAAAGCGAAAAAAAAAAAAACCCATTAAGTGATACATAAAAATATTGACTATAGTTTTAGGAAATCAATCGTATGTATATATGTATGGTTACTCTTTGGTAAATGAAAAATAAAGCAACTTCACCCGCTCAAAAAGTTGAAAAGCCACATAATTAATTTCTAATGTATAATCAGACTAGTAATACCATGTAAATAGTAAAACAAGCCTACCCCATCTGTTTGTAAATGGAAATATTCCCTGTAAAGTCTGGTTTAAACCAAGAGGAGATACAGACACTCCTTTCTAGAGGAAGCTAACTTCTAATTTTTTCAGATTCAGTTCAAAACAAATTATCAAAACCCTTCTTTCAAAACACAATCACCATATTGTGACAGTAACAATACTGTAAAATAATTACTTGATGAAAAGGGATGTAAAATAATTACTTGATGAAAACACTCTAACTCTAACTTGGCTTCTGTTAACTAGTGCTCTTATTCTACGCCTTAAGTTTTCTAATGCACAAGTCTTGAAAATTCTAACTCCAGTTCCAATGTGCTAATATTTTAAAAACTAGATTAATAATAATATATCTTACCAGTTTCTGATTTGTTCAAAATAGATGAATAAGAGTAGCTTTGGCTGACATAATCACTAGTAGACGCCACAGAACCTTCTCTTGGAAGCGGACCTATGAATCTGTCATGAACATTGTCATCCCCAGCACTGGAATCCTCCTAAAATGCAGCAGAAGTAATATTTAGTGAAGACTAAATATTGCTGCAACAGTAATAATAAAAATCAGTTTAACTGTGAAGATGGGAGAGGGTCCAGAAGCAGAAGTATTATTATTATTATTACTATTGCAACCATAAATTTCAAAGGCATGTTAAGTTACCATTATCTGCAGAAGTTACTAAAGATGCCTTCTATATTTGGTGATCTTTACAAAGTTCTTACTGTCTCAATTTTCTTTAATTCTCTTTAAATTTGTTTACTTCAGAGGCCAGAGCCCTTATACAATCGGTAGGGCACTTGATCTCCAACATCCTCTATTAATCCCTAAACACCACCAAGACTAATTCTAATTGCAGAAATATTACCGGATGTGAGCACTACATTGAGCACTGCCAGATGTGCCCTCCCACCAATAAAAAGTGTTTACTTCAAAGACTGTGGGTACTAATAATAAACACAACTAACAGTCTATCATTCATTTGTATACCCTTGTCAAGGTGGTCTAGCAGATAGAAGACACTCATTAATAGTTAAGTGAATAGTTTCCTATTATTTTGAATAAGATAAATTCCCTATTTATGAGGAAGATGTCAAAAAAGAATTAGGTGATAATCAGCACTACAATTAAGATAGTATGGAATAGTAAGCATTTTAAAATTTCTAAGCATTTTAAAATTCCATAAATTAATAGCTAATTTTTGTTTTAATGTCACTCCAATTAGTCAAAATCTTGTGATGTCATAAAAATAAATGAGACACATCAGAGGACATAATTTCAATAAAAATGTCCTGTGCTTACTGTGTACTGTCCTGGTACACTAAGTAACACAATTTTACATGAAAAGCACCAGGTGAAATTTTCTGGAGAAACATTTTTTCTTCTAAGAAAAGGACTCCGAGAAGGTCATACACCCTGAGTCTTAGTTTCCTCGGGCTCTGGATAAGAAGATAACCCAAACATTCATAACCCATGTTCTCTGCAATGAATTATCCTCTCCATAGTCTTTAACAAACATGAAAACTATTTTTAAAGCATAGAATTTAAGCTGATGCACACATGTCTGCCTCTTCAAAAGTTAGAAACACTCTGAAAGAATATATCTGAAATTGTAGTTACTAAATTAGATGATTGCTTAAGGACACTGGAATAAATACAAATCTACTAAAATATGACTTAAATTCTGAAAAAAGAGAAAATATGTAACTTATAGTTATTCCAAGCGATGGGAAGAGAGCATGAAAATGAGAGAATAATTTTTCCCTCCCTCCAAACACTGAAAATCCTGAGGAAAATTGATAATTGTAGATGCCAACTAGGAAAATTTCTCTAGTTGGCATCTATAGCCAACTAGAGAAAGCCAAGGAAGGGTCAGTGAAACAACAGCAGCTCTTTCTACAATTTTATTAACCACAGATTCACTGCTATTCCTGTGACATCAGTGGTTTGGTTTGGTTTTGCTTTTTTTGGGTCACACCCGGCAATACTAGGGGGCTACTCCTGATGGTGCTCAGGGGACCACACAAGATGCGGGATCAAACGCTGGTCAACGGGTGCAAGGCAAATGTCCTACCCACTGTGATATCACATCCAGCCCTAGCAACAATTTTTAGGGCAGCAACCTAAGTTCACAATGTAGCAACATACTATATACAGATGTTGCAGTATTATTAATTTCCCAGTACAATATTAACACTTATACTTATTAAATCAATATGAAGTAGAACACTTATTATTTTTAAATTACAAAATATATCCCTTTTTCTGAAAGAAAAAAATGCTTCCCAAGTAGAAGATGACACTATATAAAAACTATAAATTTGGATTTTCTAGTTTACCAGCAGTATTTGAGGCTGTTCACCATCTTTATCTGTCAAATGCAGAAAGTTCTTCTTTCCTGGCTCAAAATTAGCATCAAGAAGAGACTTGTCACTGGTATGATCCAGTGGACCCTATAAACACAAATGAAGTACCTTAGTTTATTAGAAACATTAATTATAATAAACGGACACATACCTACATTTATTGGATTCAAATCACAGTCTTTAAAAAATTGTCTGGTAAATTCCATTAATATGTACAAATCAAGTATTAAGTAAATAAAATAATTCACTTTATGAAAACGATCTCTTAATTTTGACTTTGATCCAGAAAATTATGATAAAAGTAGACAGACTGAAGCTAAGAGAAGCCATAAGAAAAAAGAAATGGCACTGGATTTATGGGTCTCTTGAAAACTGTGGCAATTAAAAAAAAAATCGGATGATAAATCTTGAATACAGTTTATTTCGATTAATAAGTCTATTAGTTTTTTTTGAGAAGCACACATGCAGCAGTGAAGTAAGCCAGTGCAAAGAGCATACATGTAGAAATGTACCACATATACATATATATGTACTTGAGAACAATTGTAGCTATTGAAAAGAAATACATAATCTTGATACAGAGCTATTTTAAGTGATTTTAGGTATTAATTTTCTATTTTTGGATTGTCTAGTGGGAAGTAGATATGGAGAATACTAAATTACACTATGACGTTCTAGTTATAACAATGATTCTACCACATGGAAAGACACCAATGTATAACAAGTTATAATAAAAGGAGACTATAAGTGGCAGAGAGAATAAAGGACAAAGAGAAAAATATTAATTTTAAAATGGCATGAGAAAACATCACGTATGGATTCTTAAAAGTGAAATGTGACTATGACTTGAGTAAACTAAACTCTAAACTGTAACATAGTCAAAACTATAAATTACACAGTTACATTAACAGAAAGTATTTGAATTTTCAGATTAAGTATTACTTCTCCTTTCAGATAAAATGCTGCTTATCTTATGGACTAGGAGTTTTACTGATCAATTTCAGAGAAAAGAACTAACCTATTTTATTTTTATTTACTGGCGTGGAGGGAGAAACCTCCAGGGTGGCACTGCAGAATCCATTAGCCTCTCAGATGATACTGGACCAACACGCTTAAACAGTACACTGCTCCAGCCCAGGAATCAGAGATGCTTGGGTCCAGCAGTGCTGGAGGCCTCGTGACCCATCAACCCTCAAGGGTCTACAGTGAGTGTGAGGCCATGCAAATATCTTAAGGTCCTATATATGCCAGGCATGTGCTCCAGTGCTTGGAACTATCTTTCCAGCCCCAATGAAGTATGTGATTGGAAGATAACATGTGTGCTATTATTTCAGATGAAGATCATTCTAATAGCAATAAGCACGGTGAATCTAAACTGGGTCAGGAAATGAACAATGATTTAAAAATACTACTCTAATAGTAAAAGAAAAAAGAGATCTAATTCAATAGTTTCCTTCACCATCAAGATCTTGGTAAAATCAATCAAGACCTTCTCTTGGCACTCATAGCAAATTAAAATTCTTGTTTGTTTTTAGGGACAAATCCAGTGGTGCTCTAGGCTTACTCCTGGCTCTACACTCACGGATGACTCTGGGTAGGGCTCAGGGGACAGACCATATGGGGTTCTAAGAATTGAACCCATAACAGCCACATGTAAGCCAAGAGCTAAACCTGCTGTACTACTGCTCCAGGCCCAGAAATTTAATTTTTAAGGGAGGGGGTAGGGGCAAAAAAAGAGTTTCAGGATTAAGGCACTCGCCAAGCATGTGATCTCTAGTACAGCATGTGGTTTCCCCAAGCACTGCTAGCAGTAAACCCTGAGCACCATTGGTTATACACAAAAAAACAAACACCCCCCCACACCAAAAAGAAGTATTAAAAAAACAAGTTATTGCAATTACTTGTTGATATACAGGTCCCTAGAATTGAATCAGGTAATCCTGAAAGTAGGAGCCAGTCTTCCCAACCTTCGTAATCAGAGGCCTACCACTCTGGGACAAAATTTCTGATAATATAAACTAACATGGGGCCGGAGCGATAGCCCAGCGGTAGGGCGTTGGCCTTTGCACGCAGCCGGCCTGTGCCGCCCGGGTTCGATCCCCGGCATCCCATATGGTCCCTCGAGCACCGCCAGGAGTGATTCCTGAGTGCAGAGCCAGGAGAAACCCCTGAGCATTGCTGGGTGTGACCCAAAAAGCAAAAAAAGCAAAAAAAAATAAAAATAAAATAAGCTAACGTGTGTATCCTTTCACTTCTTTTCTGTCTACATTTTCTTTTAAAAAACAAGATCACAAAATATTATTATATCCTATATTTTCATTTAAAACTATAACTATCATTTCATTATTAATACTGGATATTTTGCTGTTGCTTATAGGACAGTCATAAATTTTAAAATCTGAGAATAACATTGCAAACTTTAGGATAAGTAAATACTGAATCCAGAATGAAGGAAAAGGTATGAGAAATACATGATTTACACATAACAATCACAACATAATGACTGTAGTATGATTAACAGCTTAGGAGAAGATAAAAGTCTTGACATTTTTACCATATCGGCAGTATTGAGTCCATTTCCCCACACCAGATCAAAGGTTCCATTTATGTAGCCTACTTTGTTGGCTACATCTTCAAAGAGCCTTGGAGTAGAAGCTGGTAAATTTAAAGTGATCCGTTCATTCACTGTTTTTGAATTTGTGGTATCTTGTATTATACATAAAACTCTAGGTTCTTCAGCAGCATTTTCTATCTGAAATTAAAAAAATGAAATCTTTAAAGAAAAATAACTAATTGTTAAAAATAATTACCATATTATCTATGATTAATGTCAAATAAAAAATTATTATTTTCTCTGTGCTAGTATCACTGTTTTGTTATGTCTGAAAATCTCTCATGGACATATCAAATATATAAAGAATTATGTATGTTTGCTATGGAAAGACTGGGGTGTACTAAGAATCAGCAGTTATTCTGCTGGATATTTCCAATCTTTTAATACTAAAGTCAATGGTCAAAAAGTCATAAAGGTGATCACTCGAGCAATTTAACTGAAACAAAAGGTGATCCTTAAAAAGTAAGTCAGCACACTAACTGTCAAATCTAAGCTTTTCCTGGTCTCCTGAAGAAAGAAAATATGTAGGTATGTAGGTTAAAAGGGTTATGTAAGACAGCAAAATTTATACTTAAAAGACACAGGCAACCAGGTCTCCTGATGTACCCCATTGACTACCTATACACAAGTCCTACAATAAGTTGGAAGCTGACAAGCATATCCAAACAGATCAGTAGAAAAAAGAATAAAATACAACAAGGATCTTTTGAATTACTACTTAGAGAAAGTTAAGAATCACAAATTTTCCTTCCCTTGTTTTTTTTTTATATAGTACACAACTTAATTATCAAGCTTTGTTTTATTGTTTTGTTGCTTTTTTTTGAGGGGGGCTCACACCCAGCAATACTCAGGGGTTACTTCTGGCTCTGCAATCTGGACTTACCCCTGGCGTGCTCAGGAGACATGGGAGCTGGGGAGCAAATCCGAGTCAGCTGCATGCAAGACAAATGCCCTCTCCACTGTATTATTGCTCTGGCCCCAAGACAACTATTTTATTTTGTTTTGTTTTGTTTTATTTTGTTATACCACCATGAGATATACAATTACAAAGCTGTTGACTGGGTTTCATACGGTATTCCAACACCCATCCCTCCACCAGTGTACATTGCCCACCAATGTCCCCCAGATGCCTCTATAACACTCTTCCTGTTCTCTCTCTCTCTCTCTCTCTCTCTCTCTCTCTCTCTCTCTCTCTCTCTCTCTCTCTCTCCCCCCCCCTTCTCTTATACATTGTGGCTTGTAATACACACATTTAGGGGGTTATCATGTATATCCTTTCCCTACATTCAATGCATTCAATGCTCACTTCTCGTCTGGCATTCCCATTTCCAACAATTATTAACACACTGGTCCCTTATCTCTTAAGTAACTTCTGACTCCCATACTCTTGTGATAGATTCCAACCACTGACAAGCCCTCGTGGCTCATGTTTAGCCTGGCCTTAGATATTTGTATCATACTTTTTTTAATATCTTGCAAATGAACACAGTCATCCTTTCTGTCCTTTTCCTTCTAATTTTACTCAGCATATATTCAATGTCTATCCATTTATAGGCAAATTTCATAACTTTGTTTTTCCTAAAAGCTGCACAGTATTCCACTTTGTAGATATACTAAAGTTTCTTTATCCAGTCCTCTGATCTCGGGCACTCCAGATTGTGTCCATATTAGGCTGTTGTGAATGATGCTGCTATGAACACAGAAGTGCAGATGGTATTTCTGCTGTGTGGTTTGGATTCCCAGGGTATATTCCCAGGAGTGGTATTGCTAAATCATATGGGAGCTCAATTTCTAGTTTTTGAAGCAATGTCCATATTGTTTTCCGAAAAGGCTGGCCCAGTCGACATTCCCACCACAATGGACAAGAGTCCCTTTCTCCCCTGCACCCAAGTCAAAACTGGTTCTACTCTTTTGGATTTGTGCCAGTCTCTTCAGTGTGAGATGATACTTCATTGTTGCTTTGATCTGTATCTCCCTGTTGATTAGTGATGGGGAGCATTTTTTAAATGTATTTTGGGCATTTGAATTTCTTCTTTGAGGAAGTTTCTATTCATTTCTTCTCTCCATTTTTTGATGGAGTTGGCTGTTGTCTTCTTGTAAAAGTTCTACCAGTGCCTTATATATCGTGGATATTAACCCTTTATCAGAAAACATTGGGTGAATATTCTTTCCCATCTGTGGGCTGTCTTTGTGTCTTGGTCACCATTTCTTTGAGGTGTAGAAACGCTTTTAGATTCATGTAGTCCCATATGTTTATCGTAGCTTCTACTTGCTGTTAGCGGTGTTTCATCTTTGAAGATGCCTTTTAGCTTCAATGTCATGGAGGATTTTTGCCTATGTTTCTTCAATGTACTTTATTAATTCAGGTCTGATATTGAGATCTTTAAGCAATTTTGATCTGACTTTTGTGCGTGGCTTTAGAAAGAGGTCTGAGTTCATTTTTTTTTTTAACACACAGCTGCCTAGTTTTCACAGCGCCATTTGTTGAAGTTTTCCTTGCTCCACTTCGCATTTTTTGCTCCCTTTATCAAAGATTTAATGGTCATATATTTGAGGCTGTGTATCAGGACATTCCACTATATTACATAGGTCTACAGGTCTGTTTTTAATGGAATACCATGCTGTTTTAATTGCTAAACTTAGTACAATTTGAGGTTGGGAAAGGTGATGTATAACATCTTCTTTTCCCAAGGACTGCTTTGGCTACCCATAGGGATTTATTGTTCCATATGAATTTCATTAAGTGTCTGGTCAATTTCTTTGTGCCTGTCATGGATATCCTTAGAGGGACTGCCCTGAAATATGTATAATGCTTCAGGGATTTTTTTAAAATAATACTTTCTTCTCTTTTTATCATTTGCATATAGGGAAGCAATGGACTTTTTGGTAGTGATCTTGTAACCTATCACTCTACTTACATATCTATTGTTTCTAGGAACATTTTGGTAGAGACTTTAGGGTTCTCTTAGTATCATGTCATCTGCAAATTGTGATACTTTGGCTGCTTCTTTTCCTAGCTGGATGCCCTTAGTGCCTTTTTCTTCCCTAATTGCTATGGCAAATACTTCCAGTACTATGTTGAATAGAAGAGGTGAGAGAGGGCAGCCTTGTCCTCTCCCTAATCTTAGGGAAGGTTTTTAATTTTTCCCCATTATTCTCAATAATGCTTGCTTTAGGTGCGGCAGATGGCTTTGACTATACTGGAGGAAAGTTCCTTCAATTCTCATTTGTGGAGAGTTTTTATCATGAATGGTTGGTGAATCTTTCAAATGCTTTCTCTGCATCTATTAATATGATCATATGATTTTTATTTTTCCTTTACTGACATGACGTATTACCTTGATTGACTTGCGAATGTTCAACCATCAATGCATTCCCGAGATGAATTCTACTTGGTCATGGTGTATTGCATCTATGTTCATCAGGGATATTGGCCTGCAATTTTCTTTTGTGATGACTCTGTTTGATTTGGGTATCAGGGTGTTATGTGCCTTACAGAATCTGTTTGGGAGTGTTTCTCTTCCTTCAATTTCCCAGAAAAGCTGAAAAGGACTGGCAATAGGTCCTCTTTTAAAGGTTTGGAAGAATTTACTAGTGAATCCATATGGACCTGGTGTTTTTTTAAAAAAATACTTTTTAATACACGTATTAAAGTATTTTTTTAAAAAAAAGCCCAGGTCCATATGGATTCACTAGTAAATGGCTAGTGAATTCACTAGTATATTGTGAGATATACAATTACAAAGATGTTCATGTTTGGGTTTCAGTCATACTGTGTTCTAGCACCTATCCCTCCACCAGTGCCCATTTCCCCCACCACCAATGTCCCCAATTCCCTCCCCCAGCCTGCCTCTATGACAGGTTCTTAACCTCTTTTTCTCTTTCTCTGTCTCTCTTACTTCTCTTACACATTGTGGCTTGCAATACATAAGTTTAGAGGTTATCATGTATATCCCTTTCCTGCATTCAATGCTCAGTTCTAGGCTAGTATTATCATTTCCAACAATTAGCACACTATTCCCTTCTCTGTCTTACCTAAGCTCTGACTCCCACACACTTGCAGTGATTCCACCTATTGACAAGACCTCCTGATCCATGTTTTACCTGGCCTTGGATATTGGTATCACTACACACACACACACACACACACACACACACACACACACACACACACCACGCACACATACCGCAAATAAATGCAGTCATTCTATATCTGGCCTTTTCCTTCTGGCTAATTTTACTCAGCATGATCCTCTCCATTTCCATCTATTTATAGGCAAATTTCATAACTTCGCTTTTTCCTAGCAGCTGCATAGTATTCCATTGTGTAGATGTACCAAAGTTTCTTTATCCAGTCGTCTGTTCTCGGGCACTCTGGTTGTTTCCAGATTCTGGTTATTGTGAATAGTGCTGCTATAAACATAAAAGTGCAGATGGTATTTCTGCTAAGTGTTTTTGGCTTCCCAGGTTATATTCCTAGGAGTGGTATGGCTGGGTCAAATGGGAGCTCTATTTCTAGTTTTGCACAAACTGGACCTGGGGATATATGTTTGGCAAGACTTTTGATTACCCTTTCAATTTCCTCTAGAGTGATAGGTTTGTTCAGGTATTCCAAGTCTTCTTGGTTCAGCATTGGGAGGTTATAGGAATCCAGGATTCTGTCCATTTTCTCTAGGTTCTCTTATCTCATGGCATACAGACTCTCAAAGTAATCTCTGATGATCTTTTGAATTTCTGTGGTTTCTACTGTGATGTCCCCCTCTTCATTTCTGATTCAGTTTATTATGGTTTTGTCTCTCCTTTTCTTTGTGAGTCCTGCAAGTGGTTTGTAGATCTTGAATTTTTTTTCAAAGAACCAATTCTTGGTTTCACTGATCTTTTGGATTGTTTTTTTGGGACTTGTTGATTTTGCCTCTAAGTTTTACTATTTCCTTCTTTCTGCCTGGCTAGGGTTCCCTTTGTTGGTCATTTTCTATGATATTAAGCTGTGAAGTAAATTATTTTGTGGGTCCTTTATTCCTTCCTACGAATGTTTGCAAAGCTATAAAATTTCCTCTTAGCACAGCTTTAGCTCTCTCCCACAAGTTCTCGGAGATCATGTCTTCATTTTACAGGAATTTTGATTTCCACTGGTTGTTGTTCAGCAGGGAGCTATTTAGTTTCCAAGTGTTTGATATAGTTCTCCATTTCTGTATGTGATTCACTTCTATTTTCAGTGCATCATGGTCTGAAAAGAAAAATTGATAAAATTTCTATCTTCTTGATTTTACTGAGGTATGTTCTGTGGCCCAGCATGTGGTCTATCGTGGAGAATGTTCCATGTGCACTAGAAAAAAAGTGAATTCAGCTTTTTGGCGATGAAGAGCCCTGCATATATCTACTACCCCCTCTCTTCCATTTCTTCCTTGGTGAGTTTCAGAGCCTTTAATTCCTTGGTGAGTTTCAGTCTCGTTGATCTAGCAAGAGGTAACAGAGTAGAGCTGAAGTCTCTATCTACAATTGTATTGCTGTGAATATCTTCCTTGTAGTCTTAGTAGTTGCTTCAAGTACTTTGCTTGGGTGTTGTCATTCTACTGCTGAGGGCACCCATTGAGTTTTCCATTTCCTCTATCAAATTTTTTACTAAAGACACTTCTGTCTGCAGTTTTCTTATTTCTGTTCTCGTTTCCTCCTATATTTTATTGGCTGTCCATTCTACCTTTTCTATCATATCATCCTATATTTTATTGGATATTCGTTCTATTGCTTCTTTGAGCTCATTAAACATCCTCACCATTTCATCTCTGAATTCTTTATCAGAGAGATTATGTATCAGGGTTCTTGCCCTCATCCAATCCATGTGGGGATCTGTGTTGTTTCCTCATGAAACTGGTAGTCTGAAAGCCATCCACCCTGAACGTGGTTCTACCTGGGGTTGATTAGAGGTCTTTCTCTCTGATGCTGCCCGGATAATTGGGAAGTCCTTCGAATACTTTTTTTTTTTTGCTTTTTGGGTCACACCCGGCAATGTTCAGGGGTTTCTTCTGGCTCTGCACTCAGGAATTACTCCTGGCCTCCTGGCGGTGCTCAGGGGACCATATGGGATACGGAGATTGAACCCGGGTCGGCTGCTTGCAAAGCAAATGCCCTACCCACTGTGTTACATTCCAGTCCCCTTCGAATATTCTTATAAGTTTATGGTAAGATGTGGAGTGACAAGGAAATGTGGCTGACTGTTGGTGTTACTTGGGAAGGTTGGTTCGGCCTGGGTAAGGAAGGTTGGTTCGGCCTGGGTAAGGACTGTCACCTGCCCAAGATTCCATACCCAATTCAGATAAAGTTTCTTTATCGCGACTGAACATCAATAAAGGAACTGCATCCTCCCATTCCCACTGTTTTCCAACGCCTACCTTCAGCACAAATCTGTTCAGTTCTTCAGGACACTACTATAAACAATGTCTTTAACAGAGCTAGCATTGACAATACTGCCTCTGGTAAAGTGCTTGCCTGGTTAGTAGTGGACATGTATCAATCCCCAACACCCCATATGGTCTCCTGAGCCCATCCACTAAACCCCAAGACAACGATTTTTAAATGAGATTTTCTCTAAGAAGCTAGTCCTCAGGGTACAAAGTAATGCATTGCTTTCCTCTTCCACTTTCCCCAGTGCCAGAAATTTCATCAGATACCTTAGTGTAAGAAGTTGCCTCCTTATTACTCAGTGGAATGTACCCTCATTTATCATCTGCTGGAAAGGGAACTGAGCCTTTCTCATCTTTTTCCTCTTCCACCTTCACACATCCATCATATTTTACAATTTTTAACTTCTCAAAATATCTGGAACTCTTTTCTTTTCTTTATTTCTGTATCAGAATGTTTGGGCGATACCCAGTCACACTAAGGACTTATTCCTGGCTCTGCCTAAGAAATCTCTTCTAGAAGGGCTTGGGGAACATATGGGGTCCCAGGGGTTGTCTGAACCCAGTTTGGCCTCATACAAGGCAAGTATTCTGCCTGCTGTACTATTTTTTTGGTTCCTGAATCAGAATCTTAAATTCTTCTGATATTATTCCTCCTTTCATTCACAATGTAATTAACAAACACTGACATGACCCAAAAATAAGTAACTGAATAAAATACAGAATAGAATTTTAATATGCAAACCTTTTCCTTTCACTCAAAGTCAAGTGCAGCAGTCTTTAAACTAGGGAGCTTTCTCACTATCCCCAAAAAAGGCTGTATATAACTAAGGCATTTATAGACTGGTGTTGTATACAAGATTTTATTTCTCTTTAAAGAATAATATCAACCCCAATCTTTGGTTTCTTTTCATATTGTCTATTTTAAATAATAATTATACTGGCTAGTAGTAAAGATGAGGCAGTCAACTTGTTTTGTTTGGTAGGGCAATATTAATGTTTATGCCACAAATAATTTTAGGTTTTTAAGAAGTTACTGTGGATTATTTTCACACTTTTTATTTTCACGCTTTAATCCAAACAGGAAAACGTGAACTTTTTTTTAACAAATTCAGTAGTAACTATAACAGGCAGATTCAAGTTCTCTAACAATAAAAATACAATGGCCAGATTTTAATCTCTAATAGAAATTCAGAAGTCTAAATGCACTAAAGAAATACAATTTAACTTCAAGTGTGTCCCTTATTCTTTTTTAATAACAAGTGTTCCGTGAATCTAATAAAATCCCATCTCTGTATTATGAGATACACACGTAACTGGCCACACTGAATATTCTTCTAAATACTATGAATATTGAATATTCTTTTTTCACATTGAATATTCTTTCAAATACTTTTCTTGTACACATGCACATATGTACCTCCCTTTGTTTATAAACACAAGCATCAAATTAGGATATACTTATGTTGTCTTATAATTTCTTTCCTTACAGGGGATTGTTTCGGTCCATTGCGAAGGCACCAGACAGCCAGAACAGGAATTTGGTTTCTAGTTAAAACCATTTTTTTCTCAGGGGCCTGAAAGACTGTAGTAAGTAGGGTGCTTGCTTGCCCCCCATGCAGGTCTAATCCCAGCATCCCGTGTAGCACCTCCCCACTCAAGCCTGCCAGGAGATTCCTGATCGCAGAGTCAGGAGCATCAGTCCCTGAGTATTGCTGGGTAAATCCCCCTCCCAATTTTTTTTTTTTTTCCCGCACAGCAGAAGTAGCTTTATATGTGGAGAATTTAGAATGTGTGTCTAGGACAAAGAAGAAAATCTGTGATCACATATTCAAACCACTGTTCACATTTGTTATTGTCCTTGAATGAATGTGCAGTTTTTTATTCCTATATCCATGTGTTTTGAGTTTTGAGGTGACTACTAGAGTATCCCACCCACACGGCCGAGCTTGGCAAGCTACCCGTGTTGTATTTAACACGCCAAATACCAGTAACAATTATAGACCTCATTCCCATGACCTGATGGAATGGTTTGAGGCTCTTTATGTTCCTGGAGTGGGATAATGCCCTTGGACTATTTCATATGTGACAGGACGTATTGAGATGTTACTGGTGCCCACTCGAACAAATCGATGATATACGGGAAGACAGTGATACAGTGACACTTACAAGTAAATCACATAATCAGTCTTTCCCTGTCAAATTTGTCTTTTATTAGCTGAATAGTATGTTACTACATAGTGTTGGATTACAGTTCCAGGCATTTGAAACCAGACTGTCCTTTTTTCCTCCTTCAGGGAGCTTAGATTAATTGAACTACACCCACCACACCCAATTCCATGGGGACACTCCAGCCCTCTGTGTTTATCTTTAACCTCTTCTTTCCGTTCTACTTCCCATTAATCACAAATATCTCCAAATTAGCCATGGTAACTTACAAAATCAAATCTACTGATGACTCTGGATTTTGTATATATAAGTGAAATGTTGCTTTTCTCTTTTCTTTATGTCCTTTGCCTATTTTTATGTTAGAGCAATCTACTTTTTGTATACATACACACAGGAGGACAATTAACTCTATGCTTTTGCAATATAGGAACTGACTCTGAAATATTTATTCCTGGGCATCCCTCATATTTACCTGACTTAAGCCTCAGCTGCCCTTAGACTGACCTTAGTTCCTTACACCCCAAGTCCCACTGAGGAACTTGGATGGACCCAGGGAAAGCAGTAAGTTACCCTCATTTCAACACAGGACAGTTTAAGGGCCATAAGAAGTATACTAAGAACAAAGTCATGGAACAAACTCTGACATGAACCAAAAAAAGAAATAACTAAATAAGGACCCTGTTGCGGTCAAGAAAAAACTAAACTGGATCGAGGACTGAAGTCTGGGAAATGTAATGAGATGCCCCCAGGAAAAGCGAGTCATGAGTCCAGAGAGATCTTTTTTATTTATTTATTCATTCATTCATTCATTCATTCATTCATTCATTCATTTATTTATTTATTTATTTATTTATTTATTTGTGTTTTTGGGTCACACCTGGCAATGCTCAGGGGTTACTCCTGGCTCTGCATTCAGAAATTACGCCTGGCAGTGCTCAGGGGACCATATGGGATGCCGGGATCGAACCCGGGTCAGCTACGTGCAAGGCAAATGCCCTACCGCTGGACTATCACTCTGGCCCCAGAGAGATCATTTTAAAGCTTAATCAGGGTATAGATTAAAGTCCTTATCTCTTACTGTATTTATACAAAATGACTAGAAATATTATTAAGAGGTAAATTTAATGTGATCATTTAAATGGGTTACCATTAAGGAAAGGAGAAAGCAATAAGTCCCTTAGATCCACCCTTAGATGCCCTTGGGTGGATCTCCTAGAAGGCATCTGGAGTACTGGAACCCAAGATGGGATTCTGTCCTTGGGTGGATCTCCTAGAGAATTTCTCCTGCTAATATTCAACCACACCTATGTGTAACTGCTGCCCCCAACCCTTTACAATCTCTGTAATAATCCAGGTTAATTTAGAATAAACTGCCACTGATAACTACCCTATGGCCCATTCCTTCATTGGTCAGGGAGATGGTCACTTGCCCTGAACACACCAGGGAACCCCAGTCACCACAGGATGGTGACTCTGACCCATACAACACAGTACTTATCAAGTCCGTAACAGTGCTTATGTCTTTTAGGTTAAATTTTATTACACCTTAGAAAAACCTGTGGAGGAAAGTCAAAGAATTCTTTAGAATTCTATATCTTTATTATAGATATAAAGTGAATGGGGCTTGAATGGTTGATGGTATGACATAGAAAAGACTGGGCCCCCTGAGATGAACCCAGAGCCACAGCAGAGCCTGGCAAGTTACCCGTGGTGTATTCGATATGCCAAAACAGTAACTATAATGAACCTCATTCCCAGCGAATGGAGATGTTACTGGCGCCCGCTCCAGCAAATTGATGAACAACGGGAAGACAAGTGACAAGTGAGTCATTATACAAAACTGTACATTTTTCTGTTTTCTATAACCAAAACTTCTGGGTCAATCATATTTGACTTTTTAATACAATTATAGGATCATTAAAACAAGCAAATAAAAGTTATCTCCTTCTTAAAGCTCAAAGTTAGATAATTGTAAACCTATTACTTGAAACCCAAACTTCTGGCTCATTCTTTAGTTCTAATTTAAGCAATATGTGATTACCATCCATGAACTGTATCTAAAATTTTTATCACTACTGTCAACATCAATGAGTAGAAATCTCTGTCAGGGGGCCAGAGCGATAGTCCAGCGGGTAGGGCATTTGCCTTGCACGCGGCGGCCTGTGCCGGCCGGGTTCGATCCCCGGCATCCCATATGGTCCCCGAGCACTGCCGGGAGTGATTCCTGAGTACAGAGCCAGGAGTAACCCCTGAGCGTCGCGGGTGTGACCCAAAAAGCAAAAAAAAAAAAAAAGAAATCTCTGTCATCCACAGAAATCTTAATTTAAAATTGATTTTCCCCTTCCCCTAAGATAGCAACAATAATTTTATAGCAACTTTTCAGGAAAAAAACTCCTCCAGAACATGATATTAAATATGCAGATTTCCAAATCATCTAAATATACCAGAATTGAGAATATGAGAGCTTCTTGATTTCTTTGGAATTCTACCCACAACTGATCCTACTTAAGCCAAAGGAAAAAACACTGAGATTAAGTAAAGATAGTCAAAAAGAATCTTTTGCAACTCTTCTTTTCCCCCTTCCCACGAATCTGGGCTTGCAATAGAGAAGCTAGGCCCAATGTAACGTAAGAAATGATATTGATTTAAGGCAGAATTTGTAAGAAGTCAGTGGGTTCTGCTTATGCATCTTTAAAATGTCCCTCTCTAAATCAGACACCACAAAAAGAAATCCAGTTACTCAGGATCTCTGTGAAGAGAAGCCCTAAAATCTACAGGAAGAAAATAGAGACTTCGTAAGCATTCAAAAAATGCTTTGTGGACATTCTATCATAAGCCAGTTATAAATCAAGTGCAGGAAAATAGTGATTCCACAGGATATCATCAAAGGAGGAAAAGTGCCCATCTAAGTCCTGGTACAAACCTGTACCACAGAACTCTGAGTAAATAAACTAATAACTGCATGAGGTCAGAAGTTTCGGCCTAGACTATCCCACAGAAACAGAAAACAAAACATACCCATATACATTTGAATACATGCAAGCCCTAGTTGGGAAGGATGTAAATAATGGTGGTGGAACTTGAGTAGGAGGGATGTGGTCCACATAAGTATCACAACCAACACTAATTTAAGGCACCTGAGGCTATGTCATAATTGGGGGAAGGAAGCACAATTATCAATTCAAAATGAATAAAGAAGACAACTGTAATAGTTGCCTACTGCTTGGGAAAATATTCAATGTAACTTAGGTGAGCTATTAAAAGGCACACAAAGTTTTTAAACAGAAAATCTAACAAAATAGAAAAATATAAAAAGCACAAAATCAGGGGCGGAGCAATAGCCCAGCGGGTAGGGTGTTGGCCTTGCACCGGCCAGCCTGTGCCAGCCTGGGTTCAATCCCGGCATCCCATATGGTCCCCCAGCACCGCCAGGAGTAATTCCTGAATGCAGAGCCAGGAGAAACTCCTGAGCATTGCCAGGTGTGATCCCAAAAAAAAAAAAAAAAAAAAAAAAAAAGGCACAAAATCATTACTTATTTTATGGACAGCTCATAGCTATTACTATACTTGGGAACAGAAGTTAATATTAACATGACGTATTCTAAGAGATCTGTGTCTATGTGCACCACAAAAACACTAGATTTCCTAGGAAAGGAAAAGAATCTTGAAAAACCAAACCAAAAAATAATATATCATATTGTTACAAAAAGTTAAAATACACTGAGGTACATATAATGAAAACTTGTTTTTCTTTCTTTGGAGGCTTAATGTCAAGAACATCTGTAAGTATCAGACACAAAAGTTCTTGACAGAAATCTTAAAGCCTACACAAAGCGTATGTACATTTAAGTAATTGTGTCTCCTTTTCTTGGCATTCTCAATAGTTCTACATTCAAATCTCAACAGTTCTCTTAACATTGTAATTTTTGTGTTGCAAAAAATTCTAAGCACATTTAATTTAAATACACAAAATAAGGTTTATCACTGACAGTATTTATTCAGTGTGGCATTAGCACAAAGAAAACAGTATCAAAAAATCAGTTATCTAAACCCAGATTTTTGCAGAGAAAAAATTAAGATAGTTTTTAACTACTATGAAGGGACAACTTTATCTCCAAATTTAAGTGAACACATTTTTTCAAGATTTTCTTCCTTGAGGCTAGAGCAACAGCACAGCTGGTAAGGCTTTTTTTGTCTTACACTGGGTCGACCAGAGTTTGATCCCTGGCATCCCATACAGTCCCCCAAGCACCACCAGGAGTAATCCCTGATACTGCCAGGTGTTATCCAAAAAGACATTTAAAAAAAAACTTTCTTCCTATAACTACAATAATATATCTCCAAGCGTTACCCCATTTTTATCTACTTCTTTATAAGTACTTCTAAAACCAAGAAATTAATTTTATATATTACCCTTCTAAGAATCTCATTTACAGTTAATAGACAGCCATAGATTTAAAAAAAATTGAGGGTGGAAATATTTTTTGCTGATTGATTTTATTATAGACATCAACCTCATTCAGACTGGATTTTTAGCTTAACAAGTGACAACTAGAAGAGGGGTTTCTAACTTACATGAAAAAAAAATCATCTTATTTTTAAGCTACTCCCTTTTCCACGTCACCCACACCCTGCAACCTCTAAAATTATATGATCAGTAGTCTCACTACAGATCATTTTGAATGGACAGAGGAGTTAAAGAAACCTGTAGGGTGGGAGCACTTTGACCTAAAGGATCAGAAGGAGGAAATAGGTGTATTAGCATATTAAGCGTATGGTTAAAATGGGATGCCACATCAGAGGAAACTTTAGACTTGCAAAGCACACAGTCAGTAAGGTAATAGTTTTATTTAGTATTTCAAATTAGATTTCTGGGGCTTAGCTGTAAAATATTAGCTATTTAGCACTATTAAAATTCCAAGAAAGACACATTATCTGTAAAAAATGTCATTCCTGAAAATCAAAACAAGGGGTTCTATGGATTTTGATATAGTTTCCCTTTCATTAATGTGTTTGAAAACAAAGGGTCATCAGGCATATATTTATTGGAGACTTTATTACTAAAATCAGGTAAAAAAAATTAGCCAAACAAGAATATAACTTAAGACATGCCTTGTTATTAAATAAAAATACTAACATGCCATTACTTGTGCTGCTGATTATCACACTAAAGCAATTACATCAGCAGTCTACCTGTAAAAATTTCTTCTTCATTTCATCAAAGATATTCTGTCTGCACCTCCAAAACACATCCTATGGTATATAAGAACAAGACGAATTACAAATTATTTTTGGAAGTAAAAGTATGATAGTGAATTACCTGAAAACATTTTGCTACAAATTTAATGTTAAAGTATTACTATACCATCTAAGATTTTATCAGAAATTACAATTGTAATTTTTTTAAATTTTTTATTTTACCACCACGAGAACAACATTACAAAGATGTTCATAATTGGGTCTCAGTCATATATTGTTCCAGCACCCATCCCTTCACCAGTGCCCCATTCCCACCACCAATGTCCCCACATTCCCCATCTCCCAGCTCCAGAGCAGGCATTTCTTCCTTCGTTCCCTTTCTCTGTCTCTCTCCGTCTCTCCTTCATCAATTGTAATCTTTATCTTCAGTCTCAAATACTCTTGTGTGAGTACCGAAACCTATGCAATCCCCAAAAACTTGTCTTATAACAGTGTTGTAACTTTTGACATCCCTCCCACTTCACTCTTTTCCTCCACCCCCAAAAGCCTCAGCCAAGACTATTGCAACCACCAATATGTCCTGTTTCTGAATTTAGCTCTTTTTTAATTCCACATGTAAGATCATATGATATGTTTTTCTAGGTCTAATGATAAATACCTTTTAATCACTGGGCGACTTTGCTCATTTATAAAAGCCAGGTCAATCAGAATAGGTGTTCTTAAAGGCTGTCTAACATTATTGCCTCAAATAAAAGTATTTTATCTTAATATAAATAGCCTTATTGCATAATGAATTTATTGTAACAATTAAGAAAAATATATGCCAAAAAAGACAATTTATAATCAGAATATAATCAGATAAAAAATCTTTTCACACAATTCCACCATTTTTAAAATAAATTTGTTTTCCTCCACCTCCTACATCAATAAACTTTGTTATCTGAAATTCTAATGAACTATTAATGAGATTTTAAGGACCTTCACTTTTTTACTAAATCTTTAATTACTGTACAGTGTTTTCCGTAATATCTAATTTTCCAAAGAATTACAACATGAAAGTGCATACCGCTTATTAGGATTTTTCATAACATGGTACCAAAAAATAAACTGATTTTCTTTTTACGAAGAAGTGAAATGCAAATCTTTGTCAAACACTCTTCTGGGTGCAGGGAAAATAGAAGTATACAAAGCCTTTGTCCTCAAAATGCTGCTATCATACAGTGAAAACTCAACCATAAACTACCATGCTTACACCAGCCTCAGGGCCTTTGCATTTCTGTACTTTATACCTGAAATGCTCTTCTCTAACAGACCCACCTCCTTGACTCAAATATCACTGTGGTGCCTCTGTGTCCACAAATCTGCCTCCTAGCAAGCACACTAAGAATCTATTTGCAATCTCCTTTAATATGGACTTGCTTTAATGACTCTCTGTGATACACAATATGACTTCCAATGGCTGGGTTAGAAAAAAAAAGCGATAGTTTTCTGGCTCTCAGATTTTGCCTTGGAAGCAGGCCACGTAGGCTGTGCCAGAACCAAGCAGTAAAGAGAAAGGTCATATGTAGATGGTCTAGTCACAGCCTCATAAGATCCAGCTGGCAATAATCACCAACCAGCATGCACATGGGGAAGCAATCAGATGAAACCAGCCCCCCAGCCTTTCCAGCTGCCTCAACCCATGCCAGCTAGGCAGAAACAGACTGGTCATGCCAATCCTGCCCAAACTGCATATCTATGAGCAAAGTCAATGCTTTTTGGACACTGTCACACAGAGAAAGACAACTGAATTATTAGATACCTCACTCAACGTGCTCTCCTCCCAACATTCTGTTTTAAAAATTATGATCTTAGTAATATTCTTCATGTCCTTTCCTGGCTTAGTTACCTCAAAGGTATTTAGAGATACTTGATACACTCACTACATATTACTTGCTTACAAAATAGAACAGATACACAATCCTTACTTTACTCTAGCAGTATTTAAATATTAAACAACTGACAACACAGAACAGCAATTCCTCTGAAAGCAAAAGAAACAAGATAAATCACTTCCAAGCTGTAGTGAGGGAAACTCCAAGTAGAGTCCAACAATCTGAGTTGAAGAGATAAAACTGTGACCTCAATAGGGTCAACTAACTTTGCCCTACAATTTAGAGAGCAGAATATTGGGTAGAAGAAAGCTATGCTCTCTAAAAGCAAGTTCCAGAGGTCTGAACAACAGTCTGCCTTGAGTATGCCTTGAGTACACACCACCATAAGCTTATGAAGAATTACCTAAGGCAGGGAGAAAGTATTGCCTGGAAAAAACAATGGTGTTCACATTGTTTACCACCTAGCAGATTAAAAAAAATACAGAAATCTCAAAACACAAGGGCCATCAGAAATAGTCATTAGAATCTCAATAATGGACCAACAAAACTGGGCTTCTTCTAAAAGCTAATCTGGTCAATCTTAAAAACTAAAAAGGAACCTACAAACTCCAATTTCCATGTTAGAAAAACTACAGTATCTGAGATAAAACTGTAACTGCATAGTGGTCCCCCAAGCACTGCTAGAACTGATGCCTAAGCACAGAACCAAGTGTAAACCCAGAGTGCTGCTGTGTATAGCCCCCAAACCAATGACAGTATCAACAAAAAGAAAACAGCAGTGGAGACTATTAAAAATGGTGAAGGGAGGTGACACTGGAGTGTATGCTGTTGGCAGGACTGGAAGCACTGTGGTAAAAGCATACACAAGGTCCCACTTCTATTTTATACAACTACAGGTCAATCTACAATTATTTCAAAAATAAAAGTTTAATTTAAAAAGAGTGCATCTAATGTATTCTTTCCCTTTTCCCCTAGAGACTGAAAAAAAAATAAACCCTGAAAGTAGAAAATAAAAGGGGAACTGGTGGGAGGCTGGGTGGGAAGGGTTCTCTTGAGAATGGGCAGGCGCCGCACAAGCTCTCATGATGACACGCAGCCCCTATTTTACCAACTGACTGGATTCTTGCCTTTCTTCGATGTCCTTCTTCACTTCCTTCCAGAGGGGACCCCCCCCCACATACACACTGAGAGGTAGAAAACTCCAAACACACAAACACACACACACACACACACACACAAACTCCACACCAAGACAACACTGAAAATAGTTCTGAAATAGTGATTCCAGGAGCTTGACAGAAACAATCACAGTTTTTCTTCCTGGAAAAACCTCCGTCCCTGTATCTTAAAGTTCAAATAATTTCCATAAAAAGTTCTTTTATAGTTACGGGGGCTGGGGGGGAGCTTAAAATTTTGATAATAATTTAGATTGTCTAATCCCTTAAGAAAAAGTACCATGAGAGTTAGAAACTAATGAAATACAGAAATGAGGCAACACAAGACATTTTTAAGGCACCAAGTTTTTTCAGTGTTTTTTCAGTGTGTTTTGAGCAGAAGTAGCAAATTATATTTTAAATTTATCAAAAAA
The DNA here is from genome assembly GCA_021461705.1 of Cryptotis parvus. Lineage (NCBI taxonomy): Eukaryota > Metazoa > Chordata > Mammalia > Eulipotyphla > Soricidae > Cryptotis > Cryptotis parvus. The sequence continues at coordinate 67,600 of JAJIBD010008909.1, forward strand.
ATTCATGGGGAAAACGTAATAGAAGAAAGATTAAAGAATAAACTCAATAGTTATTAAGAAAAAATATTTTTAAAATTAATGAATTCCATGATAAAACTAAACTTTTCCAGACATTAGTGGCAGAAGATGTAGAACACTGGGCACTAAAAGACATAAAAGCACAGAGGATGAGGGACCTAATATATCTCCAGGAGAAGAGGGACTGGGAATAAAGGTAATAAGTACATGATGGCCAAGAAATTTCAAGAATACCCTCAAATCCAAGTTCAAAACCCAACAAATCCCAATCAAAAATTTCAAAAAAGTTTGAATGTGGCCACAGAAAATTGCATTACAGCACATAATGTATCAAATTTAACTCTGATACTTTCAATTAGTAAAATGTAACATCAAATTTCAGGATTGGCAGAACATTAGATGAAGGACAACCATGCGGAGCAAGCTGGCTTCCCCCGAAAAGGATTCAGCACAAACGACCATATCCACATGGTAACCAAACTCATTGAAGTTTGTAGGGAGTACAAGATGCCGCTCTGTCTCACGCGTTCGTTGATTTAAAGAAAGCCTTTGATTCTGAGGGGAGACTGAAGCGGTCATCGAAGCCCTAACCAAACAGGGCGTTCAAACCCAATACATCAAGCTCCTTCGTGAGCTGTATTACTGATTCACCACCAGGATCTCACCATTCTACAAAGAAGCGATCATTGATGTCATAAGAGGGGTTCGGCAGGGTGATGCCATTTCACCAAAACTCCTCAGTGCCACCCTAGAGAACATCATGCGACAATTAGAATGGGAAGGAATGGGAGTGAAGATAGATGGTCAGCAACTACACCAGCTCCGCTCGCTGATGACATCGTTGTAATAACACCAAACATTAGCCAAGCGGCACAAATGCTAGCTGAGTTTGACCGAGAATATGGAAAGATAGGTCTACAGCTGAATCTAAAGAAAACTATGTTCATGAGAAATGAACTAGTTCCAGAGGCCCCATTCACTCTCAATGGAACAAACATCTCTGAATGCAGCAGTTATGTGCATCTAGGTCGAGAAGTCAACATCATGAACGACCTAAAACCTGAGCTGCAGGGGAGGAAGAGAGAGCGGCATGGAATGCCTTCAAAAGCATCGAAGAAATAGCTATAAAGACAAAGAACTTCCAGCTCCGGGCACATATCTTCAACTCCACCGTTCTCAATGCATTAACATACGCCTCAGAGACCTGGGCCCCTACGAAAGCAGGATGAGAATGCTATTCTGGTTTCCCAAAGAGGAATTTAAAAAGCTATGCTTGGAATATCACGCCTCACTTAAGTGAAAGAAGGAATCCGGAGCTCCAACCTCCGTCTCTGCTCCAGAGTCAGGGACGCTGTCCCGTTTGCCAAGGCATCGAAAATCAGATGGGCTGGACATCTGATTTTCAGATGTCAGATTACAGATGGGCTGTAATGCGATTTGGAGACGACCGCTAGACTAGAGCCGTTACCAACTGGATCCCAGGGGATGTCAAAAGATCACGTGGCCGCCCACCTACAGATGGTCAGGCTTCTTAGTCAAGACCGGGAACAAACAGTTTGAGGCTCTTTGTATTCCTAAAGCAACCAGATGTCACTGGGTTACACTGGCATGTGATAGGGTCAAATGGAAATGTTACTGGCGCCGCTCGAGCAAATCGATGAATAACGGGACGTCAAGTGATCAAGTGAGCAACATCAAATTTATTAAGATAAAACATGCATCTCAACACACATATACACACACACAGGCAAAAACATTAAAGTAAACATCAGTAAGGCTGAAAATAATTTCCCAAAAGCAAACTTGGAAGCCAAAAGCCTGTTAACATATTTCCAATGATTTGAAGGGTTGGGGGAAGGGCAGTAACTTAACCTAGAATACTGACATACAGCGCAAATGTTATTCAGAAACAAATTGTTTTTCTAATGGATTATCAATTAAAAACAACTTTTAAAAAAAACATATTTCTTTACTAACTTCTAAGCCAACTTTAACCTCTCAATGTTTTATCTTGTCTAATGTTTTCCAAAGGCTAAAAATTCCAGTTACCATCCGACAGTAACCACTTGAGAGACTCCACCTGAGGCAGGTCAATTCCTAGACTGTTAGGGCTTCCACTGTCATCATCATGAGAAAGCCGCAAAGCCTGAGGCACTCTTGCACTTAGGACTGCAATAAAAGACATGAAGATGTAATGTTTTGGCAGAAAAAGTTACACTAGAAGGCAGGAGATAAATTCTAACTATTTCTTCCCATGACAATGAAATACACCTCATTCCTAGTAAACAATCTAGTACCATAATCATGTTGTACAGTAACCATGTAGTACCATAATCATATCATCATGAGGAAAACTTTTTGGGGGGAAAAACACTACCAATTCAGGGCATATAAGATGCCTAACCAACTAGCTCATGTACTATCAGCTAAAGAGAGGCACAGAAAAATTACTTAAAATGGCACAGAATCTACTCATGAATTTTAGCACCACACAAATCAGAAGTGCAATTCCCACCAAACACTTCTACAAAATGTATACAACGCCCCCCTACAGCACAACAAAGCAAGCATGACTCCAGTCATTACAACAGCAGCAAAGGAAAGAGAAAAAGGGGGAGGGAGGACAAATATTATTTTACCTGCAGTTAAATTAAAAATATAAACTATGTTACAACAGCAAACCATTTAAAAAGGTAAATGCTATCTTTAAAATCCTAATACAGAAAAGAAACAATTTGAACCAAAGAGTTCAATGGGCTGGAGTGCATGCTTGGCACCGAATAAACCTGTGTGTAATCCCTGGCACTGCATGATCCCCTGAACACCACCAGGAGTGACCCCAACACCCAGCTGGGTGTAGAGCCTGACTATAGACAGATGTGGCCCAAAATCCAAAAAAGCACTGTTAAGTATGAACACACACACATACACACACACAATACAGCACATAAGGCTTTTTGCCCTACACCTGGCCACCCAATGACCACCAAGAATGATTCCTGAGTGCAGAGCAGGAGTAAGCCCTGAGCATTGCCAAGGTATGGCCCAAAAACAAAAGAAAACTTACTTGACCACAAAGATAAACAGATAAAAAAAAAAAAAACCCAAAGACTTTTGATTTTAAAAAAATTTTAAAAGTTAAGCAACAAACTAGGAAACAAATATAACAGAACTCATATTCCAGAATTGTAAAATATTTTCTAAGCATATAATAATACAACATATGCCAATATTAAAATCTGACTGAGACATAAACAGAAGAAATTTTCAAAGTAATAATTAGGTGTCAGGGAGACAGTACAATAGGTAGAGTGGAAGCTTTGATTGCAGGAGTTCCTAGATTGATCTCCAACACTGCAAGATCCCCAGGAACAGAAGAAAAAAGCCCAGCACCACCCCAGAAAGAATCAGTGCAAAGAAATTTTTTTGAATACCAAATTTATTAAAAACAAGAAAGACAGGAAGTTTAAATCAAGAACACTAGGTAAAAAAATAAACTATTGCAAAACCTTTGGAAAAGAGTTTGAGTTACCTGTCAATCTGGAAATATGTTTATCCTACAATAACATAATCTTACAAACTAGGATAGATATTAGTTTGCTCACCCAGACCCCCCAGCAGCTATCCTTACATCCTTTTCTTAGAGAAACTCCTACCAAAGTAGGAGATCTGTACAGAAATGTCTGTAAAGTACCATTAATTACTCAACAGCACAATATTGTAACGGTCTCAAATGGATATACATACATAGGATATCTATGAACATAAGGCTTAAAAAAAAAAAGGATACCTTAATGGATAGCAACATCGATGCACCTCAATAACATTGAAAAGAAAATAAGTCACAAGACAATAAATGCCACAACATAATTTTTTACATAAAGTTTTAAAATAATGGAACTTTCAATACAGCACATGATAAAATAAGCAAAGCATATTTATCATAATTTCAAAATAGTGGTATGGACATGAATAAAACTAAGAAAGTAATTTCTGTGATGCAATTTTAATGCTTTATATTCTGGTCAAGATGTCAGAGTAGGAGCTGGAGAGATAGCACAGCAGGTAGGGCATTTGCCTTGTACGCAGCCGACCTGGGTTCGATTCCCCAGCACACCTTATGGCCCCCCATGCAGTGCCAGGAGTAATTCCTGAGTGTAGAGCCAGGAGTAACCCCTGAGCATTGCTGGGTGTGACCAAAAAAAGCAAGTAAATAAATAAACAAACAAACAAACAAATAAAGGTCAGAGTAATTATTTTGCCATTAATCTTTAAATTGCACTTAACACAGTTTTTCATTCTTGCAAGTGTCCTATACTTCTCAAGAAAATGAAATCAAAATTGAAACAAAATCCAGATAAATAGCAGTAAATATCAGTTCACTAAGAACAACCACATCTTATTAATAGTATTGAATTTATACAGCAACATATATGACTACCTTGATTTTAGTATAGCACCTCTGACAGAAATCATCCATAATACTGATATGAATAAAAAAAGAAAAATATGCCTAGAAAATTATGCCACTTAATTGAAGTCACAACTAAATAATTATGTCAAAAAAGTATCCTGGGAGTCCAGAGAGATAGTACTGGGATTAAGGTGCTTGACTTCCACATCACAATCTTGGTTCAATTCCCAAATATCAAATATGGTTCTCAGTACACTGTCAGGAATTAAATCCTGAGCATCTCTGGATACGGTCCAAAAAAACAACAACAAAAGACTGCCCTTGGCCTGCTTTGATCAATACTGAAAGTATTCACAAAGTCAGAAAAAAATATAGCTAAATTTAAATATGACATAGTATTAAATTTCCAAACTATCTCAATGAACAGTTTCAAACAAAGATTAAGACTACTAGAAATGAAGCCCACATATTGTTCCAAAAATGAGGTGGGCATATACGGTAATTCATCAATTTTATCTTTTTTGGGGGATGGGGGCTCAGGGTTAACTCCTGTTTCTGTATTCAGGGATCAGATCAGGCAGGGCTCAGAGGACATCTGAGGTGTTGGGAGATCAAACTCAAGTTGGCTTCATGCAAAGCAAACGTCCTATCTGCTGTGCTATCACTGCAGCCCTCTATATCTTTAAAGTTCATGGGGGCAGGGAGAAAGCTCTGGAAGTCAGAGGTTCATATCTACAGGAACAAGAACCCATGACAGAATTTGGCATAATGTAGACCTCCAAAACCACCAGATGTGGCCCCTGAAGGCCTCCAGCACCACTGGACAGAAACAATGCCATGTTACTAGAACCCTAACAATAAACCATTGAGTCTGGTTGGCCATGAACTGCCAAGATTGTGCTTGGGCCACCCTGAGCTTGGAAGGGCCACCTCAATACTAATGTAAGCCATTATACCTAAAATTAAAATGTTTAATTAAAAATATTAAAACATTTACTCTGGATACCAGTCAATGATCAAACATGAACATAAAAAGGATGCTCATCAGAACACCTATGTAACAGGAATGCACTAGGAGTTGATTGATTAGCCAAAGGAAATAGTTTATATAAACTATATCGCACACACAATATAAATATATATACATATATATATAGTGGATATATTTCAGTCTTAAAAAATGCTACATGTCATTTATTGATAAGGAAAAAATATTAAACACAAGTATGATTAGAACATAATGCTAACTTTTTAAAATTAATTTTTATTTTAAAATTGTACTTTTTCCTCCCCCATTTTCTTCCCTTTGTTGTTGTGCTGACTGGGGTCACACCTTTTCATTGCAGTGCTCACACACACACCTAGGTGCAGTGACAAAGATCACCAGTATGCAGCACTAAAGCTTCAAACAACAGAGCCTACAGGACTGTTCCCAACACAAATGGGTCACACCAGAGTAGAACATTGCACCTCAAGCTCACAAAACAGGTGCTTTGGCCACTGACCAATTATTAACAGTCCTCAAAAGAAGTGAATCCCCTTGTGGCTTTAAACAGCAGTGAGTGTACCCTCCCCAACAACAACAAAAGGGAAGGGGAAGTTTGGCATCTGTAGCTGACATTTATAAATGTCCTCCGACCCTTTGAATCAAAAGAGACAAACTAAAACTAACTTCCTATGAGAAAATGAAAGCAGCAAAACTGAAAATGATCTAAGGGGCTTCAAAGATGACACTCTTAGATGCATATAAACAAACAATGTTTCTATAGAAAACACTTAATAAAAACTACCACAGTAAAAGGCAAGTAACATCAACAGGAATCAATATATGGTTTACTAACCATAAGAGCTGTAAGGACTAGACTTGACTTGAAAGCAGCTAAATGATCATTTTATTAGTACCAAGCATCTAACTCTGGGTGCAGTCCAGGAGACTCCTGAGCAAATAATAAAACCTCAAACACTGTATGCTTGAAATAACAGAGAAGACAAAGTGGAGGGTAGAAGCCTCTTCAAAGAAAATAGTATTTATGTAGTGATTAAAACAATGTTCATCACTTATAGTCTTAGAGAGGTACACTACATTTTATTCTTTAATATTTTAAGGATGGAGAGACAGTAGAGCACATAGGTACTTGTTTTGCATACGGCAAATCTGGGTTCAATTCAACCTCAAAACCCTTGTGGAGTTCACCCCATAAGGTCCAAGCCCTGCTAGGAGTGATCTCAGATCAGAGAGTCAGAAATAAGCCCTGAATACCACCTGGTGTGGCCAAAACCAAAAAAAAAGTAATATATTTTCATTTCTGAAATAAATTGGGAATAAATGCACTGCTCTCTAATCTTCCTGTGCAACAACAAAAAAAACAAAACAAAACAAAACAAAAAACACCTCCCACCAGGCCTGGCTACATATCTCCTGAATCTCTGCCAGCTCTCCCACCTCTCGGTGAGATTCATCTCCAGGCTGATATCTCCTAGGCCTTTTTGGAACATAGTTGAATCACTCCCTTGCAGCTATGTCCTGGCAGCCCCCCACACCTGACCTCCACCATATCAGCAGCTCCACATTTCCAGCAGTTCCCCTTGTCCCCCATCCTACAAGCAAAACAGCAAACCCAATGGGGAAGATGCTTAGAAGCCAACCAAGATCAGTGAGTGAAAACAGTAACACAGGTGGCTCAATCACCACCTACCAGTTTTGTAAATTCTCAGAGAATGTTGGATGACAAGCCTAGGTAGCTCTTTACCTTTGTTGTTTAAGCTACTTACAGTTTAAGCCATTTACAAGTCTTTAAACCAGAGTCCATGCTAATGAAATCTCTCTTTTGTGTAAACACTGATGGAGTTGTGACAGTTACAGAAATCATTTTGACTCTGAATTAGTAACTTTTGATATTATAAAAATATTATTTATAATAATATTACTTTATTTAGCATAATTTCAATGCTATCTATATTGGACACAATTCCTTTAACATAATTCCTGTAGTACCTATGTGATCTACTGTCTCTCCATCCTTAAAATATTAAAGAATAAAATGTAGTGTACCTCTCTAAGACTATAAGTGATGAACATTCTGTTTTAATCACTAGGGATCCCAGGGTGGGAAAATTAGTATTTACCAGGAGACCACAACCCTGGATACATTGAAACTAAAGTTTATCAACTCTGACAAGATCAAATAAGGGATCTTACTACTTTGTCCTCAGGCAAGCGAACATGACCCTTTCAGTAAAGAGGACAGGATACTCAGAATTACCCTGGTGCAGAGCAGAAATCAGAAGGACCTTGTGGGTACCATCTAGATTGCATGAAGTCCATGAAATTATGATATCATTCTCCCCCATGAATATACATCCATCAATAAGTATTTCTTATGTATATCTCTCTCTCTCCTCTCTCTCTCTCTCTCTCTCTCTCTCTCTCTCTCTCTCTCTTCTCTCTCTCTCTGTCTCTCACTGTCTCTCCCCCTCCTAAAGGCTGGATGATCTTTGTTAATGCTACCCACCCTGAAGAAAGGATTATGGCTTCTGGGTATATAAAGGGGTTGACTGATGCAGACCCATCCACTTTGGTGGGGTACCTGGGCCCCAGTGCATGGTCAAAGTTTTGACCAAGAGAAAGGTCTGGGGGGAATATCTTGGATTGTAGTGGCAGAGTTTGTTTTATTATTGGTAATTAGTAAAGGCTTTTGGAACTGAGCTTACCTTGTGGTTTGTCTGTCTGACCCAGTACTTGAGATAAAAGAGAACTCGTTTCCTGGTGTTCTTGGGGATCCCCACAGCATCCCAACAAATGACTTTACTGACACAATGATGAGGATGTTTAATGAGGGCAATGAAATGATGGCATAGCAATGGTATAAGAAAGAATGAGCGCAGACATAAGAAAACTACAATCGTAAACGGTTTAAGACTATGGTAAATGATATTTAAAAAACTGAATAGAAGGTCTGAGCAGCAGAGTAACAGTAGCTGAGGAAACAGTCAAGGAGTTCCAAGATGAGATGCAGAAAACCTCTAGAAAACAAAAGACAGAAAAAGTCTGAAAACTTGGTTGTTGAATATGTGAGGCGTGGTGTCCCCTGAGCAGTTATCTCCCTAACCCCTAATTACTTCTTGATAAAGTAAAATCACACCACATTGTATATTCATTAGACTGTACATATTAAGTTCTAGTAAGTTACCTTTATAATCTAATAAATACAACAAAAATACATAAAAACCAAAAATTAGAATGGGAAAGAATATTCACCCAATACCCATCTGATAAGGGGTTAACATCCAGGATATATCAGGCACTGGTAGAACTTTACAAGAAGAAAATAACCAACCCCATCAAAAACTGGGGAGAAGAAATGAACAGAAACTTCAGCAAGGAAGAAGTTCGAATGGCCAAAAGACATATGAAAAAAATGCTCATCATCACTAATCATCAGAGAGATGCAAATCAAAACAACAATGAGATATCATTTCACACCACAGAGACTGGCACATATTCAAAAGAGCAAGAAAAACAAGTGCTGGCATGGATGCGGGAAAAGGGGACTCTCATCCATCGTTGGTGGGAATGTCGACTGGTATAGCCTTTTTGGAAAACTATATGGACATTCCTCCAAAGACTAGAAATTGAACTCCCATTTGACCCAGCCATACCACTCCTGGGAATAGACCCTGGGAAGCCAAAAATACGCAGTGGAAACACCATCCCTACTTTTATATTCATAGCAGCATTATTCACAATAGCCGGGAATCTGGAAACAACCAGAGTGCCCGAGAATCGATGACTGGATAAAGAAGCTTTGGTACATCTACACAATGGAATACTATGCAGCTGTAAGGAAAAATGAAGTTATGAAATTTGCCTATAAATGCATCCATTTATAGGACTTGGAGAGGATCATTTGAGTGAAATTAGGCAGGAGAAAGACAGATATAGAATGACTATATAGAATGACTATATAGACAGATATAGAATGACTGCATTTATTTGCATGACATAAATATATATACATATAAACATATTATGATACCAACATCCAAGGTCAGGCGAAACATGGATCAGGAGGGTCTTGTCAAAGGTGGAAATTACCACAAACATGTGGGAGCAGACATTAGGTAAGACAGATAAGAGAACAGTGTGCCGTCTTGTCAAAGGTGGAAAATATCACAAACGTGTGGGAGTCAGGAGGCTAGGTAAGACAGAAAATGGAACAGTGTGCTAAAAATTGTCGAGGGTACTAATGCCAACCTAGAACTGAGCATTAAATAGAGGCAAAAGGATACACATGACAACCTTTTATTGTATGTTCTGTAATCCATAGTCTGGAGGGGAAGGAAAAGAGAAAGAGAGAAAGAAATAAAGAACCTGCCATGGAGGAGGGCTAGGGGAGGGGAGGGAACCGGAGACGTTGGTGGTTGGAGATGGGCACTGGTGGCGGGATGGGTGCTGGAACACTGTATGACCAAAACCCAAATATGAACTTTTTAATTGTATATCTTTGTAACTGTAAAAATAAAAAAATTAAATTAAATTTTAAAAAAAGAGAGAGAACAGTGTGCCAATAATTGTTGAAAGTGTATTACCACATAGAACTTAGCATTAAAATACTGGCAAAAAGATACACATGATAACCTCTAAGTATATGTATTACTGTTGGAGGACTGGTTTAGCTATTCTGGGAGTTTTGTTGTTTTGCCCACTCCCAGCTTAATCTACTTAAATCAAGATTCATTCTAATGAGACCTCTCTTCTATGTAAACACTGCTAGAGGGTGTGGCAGTTACAGAAGTCACCTTGATTGAATAATTTCTGACTTATACATCTACTAAGACTTCTATGTTTTCTAGATTGGGCACAGCTCCTCTTTATACCCACTGCACCCAGCGTGGGACAGTTAGAATTTACCAGGAGACTACCACCCTGGCTACGCTGAGACTATAGGAAGACTATAGGAAGGATCATACTAGTTTGCTCTAAGTAGGCGAGTGTGTGACCCTTTCAGTACATGAGAACAAGATACTCAGAATCACCCTGGTGCAGATAATAATAAGGACCTTGTGGGTACCATCTAGATTACATGAAGCTCATGAAGTTAAGATGTATTACTTTATACCAGCTCTCTCTCTTCTCTCTCTCTCTCTCTCTCTCTCTCTCTCTCTCTCTCTCTCTCTCTCTCTCTCTAGTTTTTAAATAAGAGATAATCTTGGTAGAAAGGATTAGACCTTGGCATAACCTTTGTTTATACCTGCAATAGGGTGTGGCACTACACTCTGTTTAGAGTTCTTTGTTGACATGCCCCCTCCCGGTTGGATTACTTTGGTGTATATAGGGGCTGACTTGAGGCCCCTTCACCTTTTACCTTTTGGCTTTGGGCCTCTTAGCTTTCGGCTTTTGGCTTTTTTCCTCTTTGGCCTTTTTGCTCCTTCTTCTGGGTAGGACTCAGCTCGGGTGAGATCCTCTCTCTTTGGTGGGAGACTTAGGCTCTTTTGTATGGTCTAAGTTAGGACCAGAGCTAGAGTTTGTTTATTATATTGGAGTGCTGTGGAAGAGCTTTTGTACTATTAAAAGCCATTTTTGGAACTGCACCGGACTCCGTGAGTTTTCATCTGTTCTCCCAGCGTCCTCGGAGGTAGAAGAGAACCTCTGCCTGACACTGTCGGGGACCCGGCGGCGTTCCCGACATATTACAATACACAATATGTAAAAGGAGGAAGAGAGAGAGAGAGAGAGAGAGAGAGAGAGAGAGAGAGAGAGAGAGAGAGAGAGAGAAGAGATAAAGAACCTGCCTAGAGGCAGGCTGGGGAGGAGGAAGGGAATCGGGGACATTGGTGGTGGGAAATAATGAACACTGGTGCTGGAACACTATAAGGCCCTAAACCCAAACATGAGCATTTTGTAATTGTTTATCTCATGGTGGTATAATAAAATATATTTTTTTTAAAAAAGTCTCAGGAAAGGAGCAACCTTACAAATAAAATTTTTTAGACATTAATACACTCCCCTCAGTCCAACATCATAGGTAAAATGAAAAACTGCTACCTGCCCCTTCCCCAAACCTGAAGTAGAGAGAAGCCTAGATGTCTACCATCCCCTGGTTACAAGGAAGGTCCTTCCTTCTCTCACACACAACAGAGCTAAGTCAGAAAAGACTAAGTGGGGACTTTCATCAGAGCCCAGTGATAAGAAGAGCCCCTTGCCTCAGCGGGTGTCAAACAGGGAAAAAGAATGAAGTACCTTCCCACGCAGCATGGCAGAGGAACACAGAAGCTTATGGCTGCAGCTGCATGGACTTCACCCTTACCCAGCAGGGGTAAGGCACCACTCCACCAATGGCTGTAAATTAAATCAGTACGGAACCTGCAATTCCAGCCCCACCTCACAGTAACAAGTATGTGCCCACTTTCCCCTGTTGGCATAGTTTAAAAGAATCCCTCAAAATAGAAGTTATATAGGATGAAGGATCCCATAATACCCAAAATGCCCAGTTTAAAATGAAAAAAAGAGAAATCTCCTGTGATACCAAAAACCAGGAAAATCTCAACTTCACTGAGAAAATGCAATTAACAGATGTCAATATCAAGACATGAATGTTGAAAGACTCTGGCAAGGATTTGTAGTACACATCATAAAAATATACAAAAACATTGTTTTTTTATTCATAACAAAAATTAGGAAAACACATAAAGCTAATGAAAAAATCTACCAGTAAAGAAATAGCAAATAGGACAGTAGAGAAGGTAGGGTGCTGTATGCGTATGCGGCTGACCTGAGTTCAATCCCCAGTATCCCATAACATTGTCAGATGTGCCCCTCCCGCCAGAAGAAGATGAAATAAAATTTAAACGCACTAGGTGGGTTTAAAAGAATAGAAGATTACATGGGAAGGAATCAGTGACCAAAGATGAGAGCAATAGAAATCTTTATCTGGACAAAGAAAAAATAAACTTAAATCAGTCTAAAGTACATGAAGTACATGAAGTACAAAAAGTCTTCGATCTAACAATTTAAGTAATAAGATTTACATGCTATCCAATACAAAAGGGGAAGGTGATAAAGGGAGATGACATACCAATTTGGTTTCAAAGGTTTCCAAAACACGACCTGATCTAAGTGTTCAAACTCTACTGACCTGACAGTTTAAAATAAAAAAAGAAATGAAATGAGAGACTCAAATATTTGCAAACCCATGATGAAAGAAGCATTATTCACTGTAGCCAATGCA
>JAJIBD010008910.1:0-19648 GCA_021461705.1 Cryptotis parvus
TGGAATACTGTAATACTAAGAACCAATTATGAACACCTTGTAACTGTGTGTTTTACTATGGTATAATAAAATTTTTTTTTTAAAAAAGTGAAAGTTAAGAGAATGCGGATCTTCAGACAGTTGTGTAAGTCAGCCCACTAGAGACCGAGAGATATGTGGCTTAACCGTGGGCTTAGCCAAAAGGAAATGGCTTTTCAAAACAATCTCTCAGAAAACACAGATCTCCTGAAAAGCTTTTCACTTGGGGTCTTCCAAAGACGGCAGCCATTAAATCTAAAGAGTGCCTGTAGATGTTCAATTCTCATAGTAGATTCATGCAGCTCCTCTTTTATCCAATGCTTCCATCCACATAATAGGATGCAGAAAATCTTAAGCCCAATCTTTTTCTTGTATTTTAGTAGAAAATCTTCAGAACAGAGCACAGCCACATGTAGCAAGTACTTCAATGCTTCTTACACTGCCTCTGGGCCCCGGAACAATTCCATTATTAAAATAGCTCGTTATCTGCATCTGCTACCCACCCATTTGCTGAATACTTTTTTAAAATTTAGCTCTCTCTCTCCCTTAAAGTGATAGCCTTTGGGCCTTCCTGACTCCATTAAACAGAGGAAACCCACCCCATAAACAAAGACAGAGCCAGAGAGATTAAAAGATGAGCCTGCTAGCAAATTCTTGTCCCTATAACCCCGGCTTTATGGTTACATTTCCATTAGAAAGCAGTCCTTCACCCAGAAAGCGTGGCTAAACTTCAGCATGCTCCCCAGTTATTTCAGTAGTGATGCTCTCAAAAGTAATTCAATTGCTGCAAGCAAAGACTGAAAATGTGCAAAGACTGGGAGCCCCCAAGGCTAAGTGGGAGGCGGCTGCATGCAGCCAGCAAAAAATGTTGTGGGACCTCTTCTCACATTGCTCTCTGTAATGCATAAAGGGAACAAATTGATGGTGTGAGGAAGGACATGAGATAAAAGTTCCCTCTCTTTCCTCTTGAACCTCCCATCTTCCCACCTTAAAGTGACTTTGAAGAAGAGATGTGTGCCTGGGATTTAGCAAAGGGTAATGAAGGATCTAAGTGCTAAGCACAGCAAGCTGGGAACATATGGAAAAGTTGATTATAGATGCGGTTTCCAGAGCTCGTGATTTTCTGTTAAAGGCCTCGCCAGCTGCATCCGTGGTTCGTGAACATGGTCCCCAGAGAGACTCGTGTGCTGGGCTGGCACTGGGCCGTGAGCCTTCCCTGATTAAGTACGGAACGAGTAGATGCCCTCCCACCAAATCTATTCCATGCACGACCGGGTTTCACTAAGGGGACTGCCCTAAGATCCATTCACTACTGCTGACTGGCAAAGTAAACCCAGAGAGGAGCTCAAAGAGGACTGATCTGCTCTCTCATTGCCTAACTGATTTATAAGAATTCACAGAGTTGTTTGTTTTATTACTGAATGCAAGTTTTGTATTAATAATTGACTCCACACTGATTTGGGAAATAGTTTCCTTTCTTATTATTCCATAATCTAGATGTTTACTTGGCATTACTGGGTCCTTTTGTATCATACCAGAAGGTGTTTATGGAATATCTAATCCTCTACACAAGATGTTTGATTTTAATTTTAATATAGTAACGCTTTGTTTAGTCTCAATTTCCCTAAAGTTTAGACAGTCATTCCTCTTAATTTTTGCCCTCTCTGACCTACAGGTCTATCCATGCATCTGCTATGCCCATAACCAACACCCAGTCCAGGTCTAGCTTCTGGATTCTCTAGGTCCGCAGTCCCAAACAAGGGTTACTAGCTGCAGAGGAAGGTGCCTTGATGAACTTCTCTATTCTCTAAGGATTTTGGGTTTTGTACTCAGAGGCAAATCTGCTGTCTAAACCCTTTGGTCGACTTACCTGCTCGAAATTTCTCATTTATTGATCATCTACATTGTGAGAAGCTATTATAGAGGTCTGTGGCTATTTAATTTCATCCTTTTAACTACAAGAAAAGTGTCCATCAGTAGCATTGGACAGAAGCAAAAAGGAGATGAAGGAGACTGGTATGAGTGTAACTGATGCTATGGCTTACATAGAAGTGAAAGGCATTTTGGAAATTGAGTTTCTGTCTTTGATTTATTATGGAAACAACACATGAATGGTTCTTAAGACTCCTTGGTTGGAAAACTGAATGCCATGCAAATAAGTTTATTCTCACTCGACACTGTTAAAGTATCAGACGCTGTGGATCCTTATTTTTATTTGCTGTCAGAGATATGCAAGGCCACTTGTGTCAACAGTTTGTGGTCAACTCAACTCACAGTCAGTATTCAGGGACCCAAATGCACTCTCTCATCTTCCTTTAGCCTTGTAACTTACAACTTTTAAATATCCTTGAAAATGTCATCAGTGAAATAGGCCATATAAGGAAATACACATTGTTCCTAGGATATGACCTTTTTGGCTTTTTTTATTTCCATGTCTCAAAGTTTCTACTACTCAGTTCTGTCACCGCTCACGCTACCATTACCCCAGTTAGCTTTTCTACTCTACAGATGAGAATGCATGGATCAAAGTAACAAAATAACTCATTTAAGTCCTATTCCCCTGGACTCCAAAAAATCAAATCAAGAGAGAAAATTGCGCCTACTACTGAAGTTGAGATAAGATTTGAAATCACCCGGCTTCCCACCCCATTTTTCATTCACGCAGTGCTGTACTGAACAGAAAATAGTCACCTAGGACCTGTCCATTACAGCTATACCTCAGTCCCTTCTCTGTTCCCAGGATCTTCTAATGTATCAAGAATCAAATGTTTACTATTTGGAAATTTTCACAAAATGAGTGCAGTCTACTGCTCTCAACTGAATTCAACAAACAAATTGTCTAAAAATTCACCTGGGTCAAGGTAGCTCTCTCCCTGAGGAGTTAAGTAGAAGCAGAAACTTCAAAAGGTCATCTATGCATATACCTGTTTAGTAACATTCAACTCCCAAAACGATATTTCTAAGATAAGACACACATTTGATATGATGTAATGCAAGCATAACATGTTCAGGGAAGTATCATTTAAAGTTTTTGATGCTGAGGGAGATAATGCAAAGAAGTATCAAATAAGTTTTTTTGGTGCTGAGAGAGATAGTGCAAAGAGGTAGAATGCATGCCCTAAATGTTCAAGGTTCCAGTCTCAATCCCTGGTAGTCTACAGCTCCCAGTAACTTTTGTGGTATCCCTAGCACCATCAAGCCTGAGCAGAACTGTATCACTTGCCAAGGGACATTACACTCAATCTGAGGATCAGTTGCTCCGGAAGTATCGCTGCTCCCTAGACTCTCTGAGCACCAGCTGACAATGCCCTTAGGATAAATAATAACATAATAAATGTCCTTTAAACTGAACAACCCTATTATCCTAGAAATGGCTTTGTCATATTCTAAAATAAAGAAAAATTAATGAGAGAAGTTAAATGGTTTGGATTTAAGAAAAAATTATTAAAGTTTCAACCTATTAACAATAAATAAAAAATTGGAAGCCACAAAAAAGCTATGGAGCCTTAATTTTGTGTACATGTCTATAAAGACATATTAGAAAGAAATGTCTGAAGGAAAAGGAAGAACAGAGGAGAGATGAAGAGAAGGTAGGAGTTATTGAGGTATGCATAAATTAAGATAATTCATCTGTGTTTCTTTTGGACTTTATTAGTTTTTTGTTTTGCTTTTTGGACCACACCCAATAGTGCTCAGGGCTAATTCCTGGCTCTGAGCTTAGCAGTCACTCTTCATGCACTTAGGGGACAATATGAAGTGTCAGAGTTGAATCCTGATCAGTCAGATGCTCATAGGTGCCCAACCCACGTTCAAGCTCCCATTCCAATAACTTATTGTGTTTATATGATTTTTTAGAAGGTAGCATCATTGAGTTACTTTTATTCCTATACTTTTTTGTTTTAAAGTCATTGTCAAGGGACACACAATGTTTTACAACCAGGCGAAACTCATCCAAAGAACGTGCCATTCTTAAGAGAAGAAACAGTAACACAGATGCTATATTCTGGTACATTAGTCTCAGAGTGCCTAAGGGATAAAACCACACTGTTTGCAAAGTAATAATGATTTCACAAATACCCCTTAACTTTGCCTGGGGAAGTAGAAGAGGCTGGTTGTTAAGTGAATTCATGCAAATTAAAAACATTTCTAAATAAATTCTTACTGAAGGAAGTCTGGCAGACCCTTATAAAAAATTAAATCAGTGATTTTTATATTAAGGTAAATGCTGAAAGTCGTAAGTCTATTCTTGATCCTTTAAATACATTTACTTCAAACCGAAGGGGAAGTTAAGGTAATTATCATTTATAAAAACTCAACAGCCATTAAGTTCAATTCAATCTGTCTTCAATAAGAAATAGAATTTTCTGAGCCCAACTGGAACATCAGCTATGGATTGATTCATTGACTAAGGACCCAAAACATTTCTATTCTTCCAGTTTTTTCACTCTAACTCAATTTGATTTCTCTGTGAAGAACAAAGAGATTTTTAAAAATTACATTATACAATGGATGCAGTGTTATCATAGTTTCACATTCTGGAACCCCTAAGATCGCAAAGAATGGAGAGGGGTGGGAAATAGGGCACTGTTGCTAAAAACGAGTAAATATAACTTAGTTAACTTTTTATAACTTAAAAATAAATAAATATAACTTAGAGGAAAAAACACCAGAATTTCAGAAATTAGTTTCAAGAAAAAAATCCCTTGTGCTAAACTAGGAGCTTCATGACATTTTGATCAATTTTTTTTTTTAGTTTTTTTGTTCGGGCCACACCTGGCAATGCTCATAATATAGCAGGAGCTAAGGTGCAGAGTGCCAGGTCACTTTAAATCCCTGGAACAGGTAGTGAATCAGAATATAGAATGGGATGGCGGGGTGGGATTTTTTGCAGCAGATGAAAGGAAGTTCCTAGCCCCATCTCTCTCTTTCTCTCTCAACTCTATCCTTCTCTCTCTCTCTTTCTCCTTTTCTTCTCTCTCCTTATCCTTTCTCTCTCTCCTCTGTCTCTCTGTCTCTGTCTCTCTTTTTTTCTCTCTCTTTCTCTCTCTCTCTCTCTCTCAACCCCACCTGACTCGCTGATCAGGTAGTACAGCATATCCAGACATAGGGTTCAGTACAGATATGTCAGGCAGGGGGCAGGTAAAAGCTGGGAAGCAGGACTCTGATGCCCAGGTAGTGGAAGGTACTGAGTACAGAGTCCTACCCACATACACAGGGTCCATGGCTGGAGACTGAGGAATGGTGGACAGTACAATAGGAACTGCTGAGGTATAGTTGGGAGGGAGGCTCAGCTACAGGAACAGAGCACAGGGATCTCGCCATGTGCATGTGGCTGTGGCTGGAGACTGGCAAAGCATACAAGGGGCAGAGAGAATGGCATAGGCCAGAACCTGGCCATCATTCAAAGGAGAGGAGTAGACGGTGTAGAACAGGACAGGAAAGTCGTTAATGAGTCAGGCAGCATCAGGGACAGGACTATTGACATTGTTCATGGTGTAAGAGAGACCTAAACATCTGGGAAGGAACCTGGATCCATCGATCATTTCTGTACATTAAACCAAGTTTCAGTTTTCCGATTTCCTTATATTTAGCTTTCACACAATTCTCAAGAACCCTCTTGCACAGGGAAATCCACTTTAGTGTTTACACTCAGGGCTTACCCAGGCTCTTCATTTAGGAATCACTCCAGGCAGGCTCATGGGACCATATGATAGAGGTATTAGGGGCCAACAGGTTTGCTGCATCTAACATGGGTCCAAGGTGGGCTAGGTAAGCCTATAACCTGTGTGGGATCTTTCTTGGTCCTGATTTATTTATTTCAGTAGCAACAGGTCTCTTCTTTTTCAGGGGTAATTATTACAATTTAGGAAACTTAAACACATCCCTTAATATGCAAACTGAAATGATGCCTCCCTCATGGTGCTAGTAAGGCTTATAAGCATCTAGTTCCCTGTCTCTAATGGTTATGAGATGTGGGACAAAAGAGAAATGATATTTTTTCCTCATAAATACATGTATGTAATAACAAAGGCAAAAAAAATCAAGACACTCTCAGGTAGGTGGGTTGGGAGAACACACCCTAGGGAAAGAAATTTTGGGACAAAGTTAGGAAGGAGTTGGAAAAGAAAAGAAATGGGTAGATGGGCAGAGTAGGTACATGTAAATGTTCCATCTTCAAGATGTCCCATGTTAGTGGTGACATTAAGAATGTACTATATGAACACATGACAATAAACAATGACAATCATATAGGATGTTCATGCAAATATTTGAGATATTATGTGATTACTCATATGTGTCGTGTGAATAGAGCCAGAGAAATTAATTATCTAGTCAGATGAAAACAACAGAAAATGCAGACTGTTAAGTACAGGTGATGAGTGTCCTAGAAGGAGCAAGAACTATTTTTTTTCTCATTGCCTTGCAGAGCTTTGAGCATTTTTTTAAAAATATTTTATTGTACCACCATGAGATATAGAATTACAAAGATATTCGTCAATGTCTGAGTTTCGGTCACACAGTGTTCCAGCACCATCTATCCACCAGTACCCATTTCCCACCACGAATGACCCCAATTCCCTCCCTCCTCCTCTAGCCTGCCTGTATATTTTTTTCTCTTACTCCTTCTCTCTCTCTCCTTCTCTCTTCCCTCTCTTACACATTGTGGATTTCAGTATATACACTTAGAGGTTATCATGTATATCTTTTGCTTGTATTAAATGTTAAATTCTAGGCTGGTATTACCATTTTCAAAAATTATTAGTACACTGTTTCCTTCTCTGTCTTACTTCCCTGACTCACACACATTTGTGGTAGATTCCACCTATTGACAATGGATTCACGTTTTGGCTGATTTTGGATATTGGTATCATACTGTATGTATCACTTGTATCACTTGTCTTCCAGTTGATCATCGATTTGCTCGAGCGAAAAACCAGTAACATCTCCATATGTCCTATTGCATGCTAGTGCAGTCTAAGGGCATCTGCTCACTCCAGGAACATGAAAAGCCTGAAACCATTTGTACAGTTCATGAGAAGAGGTCTATATTTGTTACTGTGTTTTTTGGCATATCAAATACGACATGGGTAGCTTGCCAGGCTCCTGACATGTGGGTGATACTCTTGGTCGTAGGTAGGCTCTCAGTTCATGTATTTACTGATGAACTGCAATGGGGGAGAAATTGGCTTTAATCTTGGGTGGAGCTCTGAAGGGCTGTGGAGTCTGGATGTTGACTCCACAACATCCAGACTCCACAGCCCTTCAGAGCTGTGGGATGGTGGGCCAGGGCTAGAACCTGCCTTCCCTCCCGGACACATCATGATCAGCCAAGCACAGGGAGACCCAGTAGCAGCTCTGCCCCATGTATTTACATATTTATCACTGTATCACTGTCTTCCCGTTCATCATTGATTTGCTCGAGCGGGCACCAGTAACATCTCCATATGTCCCGTCTCATGTTAGTAAAGCCCAGGACATCTGCTTGCAACAGGAACATAAAGAGCCTCAAACCATTACATCAGATCTTGGGAATGAGGTCTATAATTGTTACTGGTATTTGGCACACCAAATACGACGCTGGGGAGGCTTGTCAGGCTCTGCCGTGCGGGGGTGGCATACTCTTGTAGCCACCTCTAAATCCAGCATTTATTGATGAAATGCACGGCTGCTTGCGGGCCGTGCAAGCCGGGCTGTAATATGCTCTTCTGTTGGGTGGAGTTCTGACAAGAGGGAAGTCCGTATGTGGAAAATGGTGACCATCATGGAGTGGGGGGGTCGTCTGGCTTGCCACAAGGCTCTGCTGGGGTGGCGGGCCAGGGCTAGAACCTGCCGTCCCTCCTGGGTGGCGGCGTGAGTGGCTGGGCACAGGGAGAGCCGGTAGTAGCTCTGCCCCATGTCTGTGAGTCTCTGGATCAGCATACCTGGGCGGGACTTGAAAAAAGACTGCTGCAGGGTGCGCCGGATGAGCCTGGCTGTAATAGGCTCTTCTGCTGGGTGGGGTTCTGATGAGAGGGAAGTCTGGATGTGGAAAATGGCGGCCCTATCTATATATTTATATAATGTAAATAAATGCAGTCATTCTATATCTGTCTCTATCCTTCTGGCTAATTTCACTCAGCATGATCCTCTCCAAGTCCATCCATTAATAGACAAATTTCTTAACTTCTTTTTCCTAACAGCTGCATAGTATTCCATCATGTAGATGTACCAAAATTTCTTCATCCAGTCATCAGTCAAAGAACTATTTTTATAAGCAATTAGTTCCATTCAGACTGAGTCCAGGTCATGTGTCAAGGAATACATAACTTAATGAGTTTTTATTTAAAAACCTAAAATAGAATTGCCAGAAATATGCTTCTATGAACGATTTCCACTTCACCTTTTAAAGTGTTCTGTGAGTATTCTTTTTTCTTAAATTAAATATTTTATAATACCACCGTGAGATATACAATTACAATGCTGTTCATGTTTGGAGGTTTCAGTCACTTAGTGTCCCAGCTCCCGCCCTCCACCAGTGCCCATTTCCCACCACCAATGTCCCCAATTCCCTCCCCTCCCATAGCCTGCCTAAATGGTAGGTTCTTTATCTCTTTTCTCTCCCCTCTCTCTCTTTTCCTTCTCTTACACATGTAGGTTGCACTTTGTACACTTAGAGACCATCATGTGCATATTTTTGCCTGTATTTAATGCTCAGTTCTAGGTTGGTATTAGCCCCTTTAAACATTTATTCACACATGTTCCCTTCTCTGTCTTACCTAACCTCTAACTCCCATACGTTTGCAGTAATTTCCACTTCTGGTAAGACTTCCTGATCTATGTTTCACCTGGCATTGGATTTTGGTGTCATAATATGTATATGTATATGTATATATATATAGATGTACCAAAATTTCTTATATATATACACATTATATATACACAAAATTTCTTATATACATATATATACACATATATATTTATTTATGTCATGCAAATAAATGCAGTCATTCTATATCTCTCTCTTTCCTTCTGACTAATTTCACTCAACATGATCCTTTCATGTCCATCCATTTATAGGCAAATTTCATAACTTCATTTTTTCCTAACAGCTGCATAGTATTCCATTGTGTAGATGCACCAAAGTTTCTTTATCCAGTCATCAGTTCTCGGGCATACTGGTTGTTTCCAGGTTCTGGCTATTGTGAATAGTGCTGCTATGAAAATAAAAGTGCAGATTGTGTTTCCGCTGTGTGTTTTTGGCTTCCCAGGCTATATTCCTAGGAGTGGTATGGCTGGGTCAAAAGGGAGCTCAATTTCTAGTTTTTGGAGGAGAGTCCATATTGTTTTCCAGAAAGGTTGTACAAGTCGACATTCCTACCAATAAGGTCTGAGAGTGCCCTTTCCCCACATCCACGCCAGCATTTGTTGCTTTTACCCTTTTTGGATATGGGCCAGTCTCCGTGATGTAAGGTGATATCTCATTGTTATTTTGATTTGAATCTCTCTGATGATTAGGGATGATGAGCATTTTTTCATATGCCTTTTGCCTGTTCAAATTCTTTTTTTTTTTTTTGCTTTTGGGTCACACCGGCGATGCTCAGGGGTTACTCCTGGCTCTGCACTCAGGAATTACTCCTGGCGGTGCTCAGGGGACCATATGGGATGCCAGGGATCGATCCCAGGCTGGCATGGGTCGACGCGTGCAAGGCAAACGCCCTACCCGCTGGGCTATAGCTCCGGCCACCTCGAATTCTTTTTATGTGCTGAAATATCCTCTTTGAAATCCACACACATCCTTTTTTTGCTTCATTTTCTAGCTGTCTCTCTCCTCAGGTATCTTCATGCACTTCTCTACAACTGCCCACCTGGAAGTTCACAGGTCTCTGGCAAGGTCTTGGCTGAATCTTTCTCAAAATATACAGAATTTCCATGTGCAAATTTGACTCCAACAGTGACTTTCACTACTGAGTATTTAGCAGTGACTAAAATGACCTCAGCTCACATGGAATCAGGTCTGACTTCCCCTGACTAGGATATATAAGCATTTTATCATGAATTATGTTAAAGCAATAGAAATCCTCTCCCCAACGAACAACAAATTCCCCCAATTCAATCTTCTATACAAGAATAATCTAGGTAAAGTTTTTTTTAGTATTATACATTTATGTTTCAAATGTAAAATTTTGCATTTATAAAATAGTTCTATAAAATCAATGAAAAATAAGGCTATTCTGATAGATAAGAAATTTTTAAACAAAAATTATGGTTCAAAGAATCTTTTATTTTTCTGATTATATAAGATATGTGACATTTACATTAATTCTTATTTGTATTATATATATTGTTTTATCCACCCTTATAACACATCTCCTCACTACGTTAATAAAGAGCTCTGAAACTGATTTATAAAAGTAAAAAAGTTTGCCATTAATTTTGTTTGAGAGTTCCATGTCTAATTATATCTAACAAATGCTCACTTTCTTCTTTATGAATCTAAAAGTCACTTACAAAGCATGAGGAGTTTAGCGTAAGTGCAGAAATCACACTTAACACAGTATTATCCTGACCTGGGATGCCATCTGTTCTCCTGTCCTTGCATAACTCTGTGCTGAGCAGATGCACCAGACAGGCCTGGCATCAGGGCCCCTGTGAGTGGGTGCCCAGGAGGGGTGTGTCTGCCTGTACAGTGTTATGTGACTGGACATGTGCACGCTGGGATCAAGATGAGTGCATCTGCTACGTCACTCCCACAGTGCAGTACAGATCAATGATAAATGGAGCACAGAAAAAATCTAGAACAATTTGATGATGGTGAGAATGAGGAGAACAATTGTTCCTAGATTGCTACTGCAGCTTTGGAACTATGCGTCACATAAATGAATCTTGAAAACCATCCTGTGGACAAGGTTGTTCTTTTTCATTTCATTTAAGACATACCACTATTTTGAAGAGGGGTAGAGTTGGATTTGAAACTTGATTAACTCTGGAGAATACTGATAAGCTCTTAAGTGTGTACTCAATTGTATAATTTTTAAGAAAATTATATAAACATTTCTTTATTTTACTTAAAATTAAAAAATATAGGGGCTGGAGTGATAGCACAATGGGTAGGGCATTTGCCTTGCACACAGATGACCCAGGTTCAATCCCTGGCATCCCATATAGTGCCCCGAGCACCATCAGGAGTGATTGCTGAGTGCAGAGCCAGGAAATATATTATATATATAAATTGGAGTATGACATTTTAATACTACAGTAGTGCAATCATTGAACAAATTATCATAAAGCTTTTGAGTATCTTTCATCATGAATCTGACAGCATCATTATGATTGCACTAGTGAGAACTGGGACCCTAAAGGGAGATGGGATAGTTACAAGGCTAACACATCAAAGAATGCAAGCTTGAACCAGAGTGCTGACAATAGTAATTAATGATCTAGCAAGATCACATGTAAAGGAGATAATGCTAAATGATAGAATTTCCTACGTAATTCTGTGCAGTGAAAGGAATAGCGATAAGAACAAGAGAAAGATCAGGTCATCCTGCTGGACAAAATTGGTAACAGGGAATTTACCAGCACAGCCATTAATTCCTTTAGCTACTGATTATCATAATATCTAGTACTGAGACTAGTGCATGGAATGGCCAAAATTTTCCCTGACTCTCAAGCAAGATTCAGTGTCTTGATCCATAACTCCTAACAGACTATCTTGGAACCTCGAAGAAAATACTAATCTTCTATACCAGAATCACTAGCCCAATGGCATCTGCTTGCTTGTTTCAGGAATATGAAGAGCCTCAAAGCATTGGCTCAGGGTCTTGACGAAGAAGTCTGACTATCTGTAGGTGGGAGGCCACCTGATCTTTTGACATCCCGTGGGATCTAGTCGGTAATGGCTCTAGTCCAGTGGTTGTCTCCAAATTGTGTTACATGTCCAGCCCATCTGATTTTCGATTCCTTAGCAAATGAGACAGAATCACTGACTCTGGAATGGCGGCGGAGGTCGGAACTCCGGATTCCTTCTCTCACTTGAGTGAGGTGTGATATTCCAAGCATAGCTCTTTTGATTCTTCTTTGGGGAGACCCAAATAGCATTCTGATCCTGCTTTCATAGGGCCCAGGTCTCTGAGGCATATGTTAATATAGGGAGAATGGTGGAGTCAAAGAGATGTTCCCAGAGCCTGAGGATCGTTGTTCTTTTAGCTATTTCTTCGATGCTTTTGACTACATTCCATGCTGCCCCTCTTCCTCCTGTGCAGCTCAGGTTTTTTTTCAACCTCATTTACATCGTGTATAAGAACAAACCAGAGACTTAAAGACATGGGGCAGAACTGTTACTTGCTCTCCCTGTGCACAGCCGCCACGAGGCACCGGGAGGGATAGCAGGTTCTAGCCCTGGCCAGCCACCCCAGCAGGGCCTCACAACAAGCCAGACGACCCCCGCCCCCCCTCCATGAGGGCCGCCATCTTCCACATCGGACTTCCCTCTTGTCAGAACTCCACCCAGCAGCAGATGAGCCTATCACAGCCCCGATCATCGACACCCACCCTGCAGCAGTTTTTTTTTCAATCCGCCCATGTATGCTGATCCAGAGACTTAGAGACATGGGGCATAGCTGCTACCTGCTCTCCCTGTGCCCAGCCACAAACGAGGTGCCGGGAGGGATGGCAGGTTCTAGCCCTGGCCCGCCACCCCAGCAGGACCTCACAACAAGCCAGTTGACCCACCCCACTCCATGAGGGCCACCATCTTCCACATCGGACTTCCCTCTCGCCAGAACTCCACCCAGCAGCAGACGAGGCCTATCACAGCCCGACTAAGCGCACTACCTTCAGCCACACGGTTCATCAATAAATGCTGTATTTAGAGGTGACTACAAGAGTATGCCACCCACACGGCAAGCCTGGCAAGCTGCCCGTGTCATATTTGATATGCCAAATACCAGTAACTGGTATTTGGCATATCAAATATGCCAAATACCAGTTACAGGTATTTGGCATATTGGCATATCAAATATGATATGAGGCTCTTTATGTTCCTGGAGCAAGCAGATGCCCTTGGGCTCTACTAGCATGAGACAGGACATATGGGAGATATTACTGGTGCCCGATTGAGCAAATAGATGATGCACGGAAGATAGTGATAGTGATAAGAACTATCACTCTGGAATTTGTACAGGTGATGAAGGCTGAAATTTGTCAGCCCCCTAAAATGAGTAGACTTTAAGAGGGATTGACAGAAATCAGTGGATTGGATGGGTAGTGAAGAAATGAACTCATCAGAATGAATCAGTGTATCTAGACTTCAAAAATTATCCAACAATGGACCGGAGCGATAGTCCAGTAGGTAGGGTGTTTGCCTTGCACACAGCCAGCCCCCTGCCAGCCTGGGTTCAATCCCCAACATCCCATATAGGGCCCCTGAGCACCACCAGGAGTATTTCCTGAAAGCAGAGCCAGGAGAAACCACGAGCTTTGCTGGGTGTGACCCAAAAAAGCAAAAAAAAAAAAAAAATCCAACAAAATGTGTGTGTTTTGCTACACTAAAGCAAGTCTCTTAAATGCATTACTTCCTTAATATGAAGGAAGGAAGGAAGGGGGAGGGATGGAGGAAGGGAGGGAGGGAGAGAGAGAGAGAGAGAGAGAGAGAGAGAGAGAAAGAAAGAAAGAAAGAAAGAAAAGAAAGAAAGAAAGAAAGAAAGAAAGAAAGAAAAAGAAAGAAAGAAAGAAAGAAAGAAAGAAAGAAAGAAAGAAAGAAAGAAAGAAAAGAAAGAAAGAAAGAAAGAAAAGAAAGAAAGAAAGAAAGAAAAGAAAGAAAGAAAGAAGAAAGAAAGAAAGAAAAGAGAGAGAGTAATGGAGGAAGGGATGGAGGAGTAGGAAGATGGAAAGATGGGGGAATAAAGAAGGGAAATAAATAGCTATGTTCATACTTCAAGGCATTCAGAGTAAAAACAATGCAATCTCTTCAACTATAATGTTCTTAATGTGATTCCCTCATTGGGCATGTGTGAACACTAACAGCCTATGAGCATTATCATAGTGCACCCAGTACAACCACCCTGTACTGCCGCACCAGCCCTTAAAAACAATCTAGTATTGAGAAAGGCAATAAAACTGACAGTTGGACAAGAAAGATAATGGAGCTGGAGAGAGAGTACAGAGGGTACGGCACTTTCATTGCATGCGGCCAACCCGCATTTTGATCTTTGGTCAGCATAAGGTCCCCAAGTTCTGCTATGTGTGATCCCTGAGCACAGAGACAGGATTATCCCAGAGTCACAGGTTATGGAAACAAAATTAAGAAAATGAAGATATTACTTTAACTGGACATTTCTTTTTAACCTTCTTTTTAAAAGTAGGGTTCACAGCTAGAAGTACCAGGGACTTTAGGGCCACTTTTGGTAGTGCTGGGCATACCAGGGTCTGACCATGCTTTGGGACCACCAGGACTATATCTGGTGGTACTTGGTTAGCTTTTGCCCCTCGAGGTGTTGCAGGTGTTTGTCGGGAACGCCGCGGGGGTCCCCGACAGTGTCAGGACAGAGGTTGTCTTCTACCTCCGAGGACGCCGGGAGAAAGATGAAAACTCACGAGTCGGTGCAGTTCCAAAATGGCTTTTAATAGTACAAAAAGCTCTTCCACAGCAATCCAATATAATGAACAAACTCTAGCTCTGGTCCGAACTTAGACCATACAAAAGAGCCTAAGTCTCCCACCAAAGAGAGAGGGATGTCACCTGAGCTGAATCCTACCCAGAAGGGAGCAAAAGGCCAAAGAGCAAAAAGGCCAAAGCCAAAAGCCAAAAGCCGCAGGAGCCAAAAACTGAAGGCTGAGGAACCAAAAGGCAAAAGGTGAAGGGGGCCTCAAGTCAGCCCCCTTATATACACCAAAGTAATCCAATTGGGAGGTTGTCATGCCAACAAAAGAACCCTAAACAGAGTGTAGTGCCACACCCTATTGCAGGTATAAACAAGAGTTACACCAAGGACTAATCCGAGATTATCTCTTATGTAAAAACACTGGAGAGAGAGGGGGCTGATATAAAGTAATACATCTTAACTTCATGAGCTTCATGTAATCTAGATGGTACCCACAAGGTCCTTATTATTATCTGCACCAGGGTGATTCTGAGTATCTTGTTCTCATGTACTGAAAGGGTCATACTCGCCTGCTTAGAGCAAACTAGTATGATCCTTCCTATAGTCTACCTTTAGACTCAGCGTAGCCAGGGTGGTAGTCTCCTGGTAAATTCTAACTGTCCCACGTTGGGTGCAGTGGGTATAAAGAGGAGCTGTGCCCAATCTAGAAAACATAGAAGTCTTAGTAGATGTATAAGTCAGAAGTTATTCAATCAAGGTGACTTCTGTAACTGCACACACCCTCCAGCAGTGTTTACATAGAAGAGAGATCTCATTAGAATGAACCTTGGCTTAAATAAGATTAAACTGGGAGTGAGCAAAACAACAAAACTCCCAGATTAGCTAAACACGTCCTCCAACAGGTGTTGCTGCAGTGCCCTTCTGCATTGGCAGGTGGCAGATCGAAGACAGACTTGTCTACACCTGTGGGCCCTGGATGGTTGATGGTCAACATAGAAAAATACTGGACCTCCCGGGATTAACCCAGAGCCACGGCAGAGCCTGGCAAGCTACCCGTGGTGCATTCGATGTGCCAAAAAAATAACAATAATTGACCTCATCCCCAACTAATGGAGACGTTGCTGGCACCCACTCAAACAAATCACTGAACAGTGGTAAGACAAGTGATAAGACAAGTGACAAGTGACAATGTGTTCATCAGAAGTATTCTTGAGCTAGTTTCAGTTATTTATGACAAATAAAAATGGTGTGTTTATAAACGTCTAAGAACAACATAGATTTTTATAAATGCCAAAAATGGGCATTTCTGTAATTTTATTACACTGCTTCAGTTTTCATATAAATCCATCCTTTTATCTCCGGGTGCATTTTAAAGAAAGCATTACTTGACAGACTAAATGAAAGTTAATTTGTGGAATGTTCTGAGCAAGTAATCTCATTCTCAACATATAAATCTAGTTTAATATATATTTTATTTACAGTTCCAGATTTAGTAAAACAGAGCAAATGTCTAGCATGCACCCAAGTTGGCTTCAATTTCTGGAACTACATCATCTGCTGAGCATTCCTGGTGTTGCCCTGGAAGTGCCTAGTAATGCTAGTGTAGCCCAGATTTGCCTCATCCCTGACCTTAGGTTGAACTGCCAGCCTGGTTGTCCAGAATCATTAGCAGGGACTCCATGCCTTCTGAAAAAAGTGTGGGAATCACAAAAATAAACAAAATATGTTTTGAAGGGTCAGAGAGATAGTACTGCAGGCAAGGTGTTGCTGACACCACATTTGATTCCTTGAGCACCTCCAGGAATGATCTCTGAGCACAGGGTCAGGAGTAAGCCAGGTATGAGTCAAAAACAAAAATGCACATTTTGTATGGAAACAGATTAGGTCATTTTTATACCTTTTTCTGAACATCCTCTTGCTTCTTTCTTTGTCCCCCTACCGACATCCTACAATTTGCCACCTTCTGTGTTTAGAAACCACTAGAAATGTTGTTTCATCCACAGTTCAGTTAGAAGTGAGGCAGACTTGAGTTTATCTGAATTCTTTGGGACTTTAAGCCAGTAATTATGGTACTTTACGAAACAAGAGAACCTAGAAAAAATGGACAAACTCCTGAATTCCTATTGCCTCCCAAGTCTGCAACAAGATTTGGAATAACTCAAAAAAACCTATCTCCATCGAGGAGAGAGAATCGGTAATCAAAGTCTCCCCAAACACAAAAGCCCAGGTCCAGATGGATTCACCAGTGAATTCTACAAAACTTTTAAAGAGGACCTACTCCCAATTCTTTTTAAGCTCTTCCGGCAAATTGAAGAAACAGAAACACTTTTACGAGGCACGTATCACCCTGATACCCAAAGCAGAAAGAGATGTCACAAAAAAGGAAAACTACAGACCAATCTCCCTGATGAATACAGATGCTAAGATCTTCAACAAAATACTAGCAGATAGAATCCAAAGAGTCATCAAAAAGATTATACAGCATGATCAAGTGGGATTCATCCCAGGAATGCAAGGATGGTTCAACATCCACAAGTCAATCAACATAATACATCATAGCAACAAAAAGAAAAATAAAAACCATATGATCATATCAATAGACGCAGAGAAGGCATTTGACAAGATTCAACACCCGTTCATGATAAAAAGCTCTCTTGAAAATGGGGATTGAAGGAACCTTCCTCAAGACAATCCAGGTCATCTACTACAAGCCCACAGCGAGCATCATTCTCAATGGGGAAAAACTGAAAGCCTTCCCTTAAGATCAGGGGACAAGACAAGGCTGCCCACTCTCACCACTTCTATTCAATATAGTATTGGAAGTACTTGCCATAGCAATTAGGGAAGTAAAAGACATTAAGGGCATCCAGATAGGGAAGGGAAGAAGCCAAGTTGTCACTATTTGCAGATGACATGATATTATACCTAGAAAACCCAAAACTCTCTATCAAGAGGCTCCTAGAAATAATACATTCCTAAAGTAGAGTGGCAGGGTACAAAATCAATACCCAAAAGTCAATGGCCTTCCTATATGCAAATAGTGAAAGAGAGAAGAAAGGGGCATTAAAGAAACTATCCCATTCACAATTGCGCCAAAGAAAATCAAATACCTAGGAATCAGTTTGACAAAGAATGTAAAGGATCTCTACAAAGAAAACTACAAAACGTTACTTCAGGAAATAAAAGAAGACCTGAGGAAATGGAGACACATTCCTTGCTCATGGATTGGAAGGATTAACATTATCAAAATGGTAATACTCCCTAGAGCTTTATACAGATTTAATGCCGGTCCCTATAAAGATACCCATGATGTTCTTCAAAGAAATTGAACAAACACTCCTGAAATTTGTATGGAATAATAAACTCCCATCAATAGCTAATGATCTGTAACGGTCCCAAATTAAGATTTTCACCTGTAGAATTCTGTGTTCTCCTTGAGATATAAGGATGTCACCTCATTGAGAAATACTGTATGAGAGCATTCCTGACAAATATGATTAGAAATTGGTCTACAAGTGTGTGTGGATATGTGCATATACGTATGTGTACTCACATACATCACCTTAACATATACTGCAAACTGAAGCAAAGATTCCTTACCAACACAAATCTCTGTCATGTTCAGAGGTTATCAAAGTGACCTTACACTTTCAAAGACCTCAACCTTAACCCACCCATAGTCTTCTTGCATATAAGATCAAACCAAAATCCTATCCAGCTGCTCTGATGTGTTTTTCAGCTGCACACTAAAATCTCAAAAATATTTTGCAAATATATGAATAAATGGAAATGATCCAAAATAAGACTGACCCTTTTTCATCAAGGACCTACCTGCAAAGGAAAATTAATCCAGATTTCTTTTTCTTTAAATTTAATATTTTATTATACCACCGTGAGATATACAATTACAAAGATGTTCATATTTGGATTACATCTTACAGTGTTCCAGCACCCATCCCTCCACCAATGCCCATTTCCCACCACCAATGTCTCCAATTCCACCCCCTCTCCTAGCCTGCCTCTATGGTAGGTTTATTATCTCTTTCCAGTTCTCTCTCATTCTTTTCTCTTTCTTCTCTTACACATTGTGGATTGCAACACATACATTTAGAGGTTATCATGTGTATCTTTTTATTAAGTATTTTATTATACCAGCATGAGATATACAATTAAGAAAATGTTAAAAAAGATGTTCATATTTGTGTTTCTGTCATACAGTGTTCCAGCACCCATCCACAACAAGTGCCCATTTCCCACCACCAATGTTCTCGATTCCCTCCCCCTCCCTAGCCTACCTCCTTAGCAGGTTCTTTATTTCTTTCTCTTTCTCTCTCACTCTTTCTCTTTTCCTTCCCTTCCACATTGTGGATTACAGTACATACATTAAAAGATTGTCATGTGTATCCTTTTGCTTGTAATTTAATGCTCACTTCTAGGTTGGCATTAGCACTTTTCGACAATTGTTAGCACACTGTACCATTTTCTGTCTTACCTAGCCTCTGACTCGCACACATTTGTGATAATCTCCACCTTTGACAAGACCTCCTGATCCATGTTTCACTTGACCTTGGATATTGGTATCATAATATGTCATATATATATATATATTTATCATGTGTATCTTTCTGCCTGTATTTAATGTTCAGTTTTAGGTTGGTATAAACACTTTCAACAATTATTAGCACTCTGTTCCCTTCTCTGTCTTACCTAACATTTGACCCCACACATTTGTGTAATTTCCCCTTTGATAAGACCTCCTGATCCATGTTTCGCCTGACCTGGGATATTAGTATCATAATATGTGTATATGTTTATGTCATGCAAATAAATGCAGTCATTATATATCTGTCTTTTCCCTTCTGGCTAATTTCACTCAAGATGATACTCTTAGATTCATCCATTTATAAGGTAAATTTCATAACTTCATTTTTCCTAACAGCTGCATAGTATTCCATTGTGTAGATGTACCACATTCTCTTTATCCAGCCATCAGTTCCTGGGCAATTTGGTTGTTGAAAGATTCTGGCTGTTGTGAATAGTGCTGCTAT
>JAJIBD010008911.1:0-28391 GCA_021461705.1 Cryptotis parvus
TCATATGTTTTGGCCATTCGAATTTCTTCCTTGTTGAAGTTTCTGTTCATTTCTTCTCCCCATTTTTGATGGGGTTGTTTGTTTTCTTCTTGTAAAGTTCTACCAGTGAAAGCAGTGAATTTTAAGTGGAGCTCTAAATTGATTACCCACCCAATGCACCACAGAAAATACTATAAAACCATAGATGATAAAATAACACAACCTCCATCAACAAGATGATAAAGCATTCATCTATACTGTGGGAAAATAGAATGGAACTCACCAATATGAAAGATTGAACTACTGATATATCCTGTAACATGAGCAAATTCAAAAACATCGCATTCAGAGAAATTAACTGAATTGAAAAGAATAAATAATGTTTGATTTCAGTTGCTATGAACACACAAGGCCAATCACTGGTGAAAGAAGTCAGTATTCTGGTTGCTTGTAGAGAAGTGTAACTGAAGGAATAATGAGGAGAATTTTAGGGGTGATGGAAACAGAGCTGAATGGAAGCCAACCGCCTTGATGGCAAACTTGTTATAACCTAGCAGAGTCTCCATTTGGATGTCAGCCTTCCCAACATTTTTTTACCTTCCAAATTGAAAAAAAAGTTGAGTGAACAAGTAATTCTTTGTCTTGTAGTGAATCTGCTTTACTACTTAACATACACAAGGTTGAAGAGTCCAGAGAGGAAGCTCAAAGGGCTGAGCAATTGCTCTATCATTTTATTGATGGGATTTGGGTTATTCTATTATCTATGGTTTCCATACTGTTTTCTGTATAAAGTTGTGTGGGAGGCCCAAGTTTGATTCTTACTTGGGTGCTCTGAGTGGGCAGGAACTTGGCAGGGCAGTTTGAGGCACTTAGGACCATAGGATTCCCCACTTTTCCAGGATCCCCCTATTTGTCCATGATCAGGACTGTATTTGACCCCTAGACAACCATGTTTTCAAACACATTCACATTAAGCTCAGTAAAGCTCCACTTCCTGGAGATGTGCCTCTTCCAACTGTCAGGAAAACTGAACTTGGTCAACCCCAGAACCTCAGAACCTCAGAACCTCAGTCACAAGCTCCTTTAGTAGCACAGTTTTCATTGATTTACTAATGGTTTACGTTGTTTCACAAATTTCAGGAGAATAGCTTCACACCTCAATATAGGTATATGCCACACACAAGCATCATCAAAGTTCTAGTACTATTCACCAGACAAACTGACCCTCTACCAAATCCTCCCACTCAGCTCCCTTCCTGTGTCAAAACTCACTATTTTGTTTAAAGAATCTAAGAGCTATTTAAGCAGTATATTTCAATAGAAATTAGCTTATAAGGATAGGTAATCGGTAAGCTCGAGCACAGCAAAATAAAACAAAAAAACAAAATAACCCCCAAATCTCCTGGCCCCTTAAAAAAAATGGTCAACTTTCCAGGTTATTGGCCCCTTTGAGTAGATTTTATGCTTGTTCTCTTGACATTCCAATGTTAAAATTCTTAAAGACCAGACTCAGCCTAGCCACCCTGAGTCCTGTGTTATGACACTCCCAAGTGTCTCAGAAATTTACCATCCTCTTAGAAGGTTTGGAATCTGCAGAAAATTAACTTAACTGAAGATTCACTTTCTCTTCTGAAATAAAAGGACTCCTCAATTTTTAAACATTTTAAAATTTTATTTGGTATTTGGGTCACACCTGATTATGGTCATGTGGTAGTCCTGACTCCACACACAGGAATTACTCCTGGAATTACTCAGGGAACCTCATGGGGGCTGGAGATCAAACCTAGGTGGGCCTTGCGCAAGGTAAGCACCATTATCTTCTGTGCTATAAAAGAGAAGGTCCGGGGAGCCTTCTCTTTATTTTGTAGAAGTTGGTTTGAGAATTTACCAAGTTAACATTGAAGTTCATAAAACAGTTCCTGACCAAGAAACCTCCATGTGCAATTAACATCTGTTCCCATATCTGTCTTTTTCTTAAGCAACACCAGCTTGAATCCCTTCCCAGCAGGTGAGGCACCTGTTTGGATGGTGATAAGCAGACTGTTCCTGAAGGTGGTTTTTCATTTCCTGGGCTACCTGGGTCAAGTTTGGGAGCAGGTGCCAAGTTGCAGAATCAGGGGTGTAGCTACAAGGTTAAAGGAGAACAAGCTCAGACTGCTTCCTTTTTTATCTGAAGCCTCTCAAAAAAGAAGAAAACTAACAGCAAAAACCCCACAAACCAACAAACCTCTGCTAATTTTGAAAGTTCCAAAGCGAAACTCATGAAATATTCAAACAACTATCAGTGAAAGCCAATGAAAAACAGCTGTCGTATAGATAGAGTTTTCTACCAGTAAAGAAGTTCTTCTGGTTCAGGATTTTCCTCATGACAGGACATGAAGCATGAAGTAGGATGACTTCTTTCATTCTTTGAGCACTTGACAGCTCACCAAAGTCAGTACTAACTCAGTCTTGAATTATAGGAGCATACAGATCTTGGATTATCTTTATAGCCAAGGAAAACGAGAGTCGTTCTATGAAGGACTCTGCCAGCATAAAGCTCTGGTTGTCTTCATTGATTAGGAGGAACTGTTTCTTCCTCAGACTATGCACCAAGATCAAAGAGGTTACATAGATAAAAGATCCCGGAAGTTTCCTGTGACAAACTCTGAACCAAGCAGACATCACCAAAGAGGCAAGTCAGTGCTTTGCTTCTTCAGAACCAAGGTGCTGGTCTCTTTAACCCGGACATCTCTGGAAACAAAGCCGCACTGTGATGACTCAGCACAGTGAGCATTCAGTGGGATTCTTCCTAGGCCTGATTTCCACCCGAGTCCCAAGACAGCCTGCAAATCGTTGCCAAAGATGGAGCCCCACGAGTTCTTGACTCCAACTGCCTTGAGACAGAGGGATGTTCCTGAGAGGGGTGGTTAGCCAGTGCCCGCCACTCGCAAACAAGGAGCGCTTACTTCCTTGCACAGAATAAGGAGAGCTGCTATTTCCTGGAGAGCAGGACAGCTGTGTCAACAAGCAGGGGCGCCCAGGGCCTAGGGCACTCGGTGTATCTGGAACGTATGGTCCCACGCTTGTCCCCAGATCGGGGTAGGCTTAATTTCCTCCCATAGGAAAGATCTATGAGATGACTTTCACCATCCTGGTTTATTTTTGTTCCAGTTCAAACATCTTCTGTTCCTTTTGCTGCTCTGAAACGATGGGCAATCTTCTGCCTTGGTATTCTGAATCTGTTCTCTGGAGATACTGGGTTTATGATTTCCATCTGAAGCAGGTACTGTTTGCTGGTTAATTGGTAGTCAAGTCATCTGAAATCCTTTATCCTTGACCACCTCCAAAGTAAAAACAAAAACAAGCCCTAAACTCTCTTCCAGTTTCCCCTCTTTAACTAGGAATGTCATGTGACATAGTTTTAGCCAATAACATACTTTTATTGACGGATTAGTGTACCACACACACTATTCACTTATTTTAAAAGTACACGTATTTTTTATAAGGGCCACACATTGTGTTCAGGGAGCCATTTAGACCTTGAAATCAAACTCAGGACCTTGTTCTCTCCAGTTTTCTACAACATGAGCTATCTCCCTGGCTAACAATTATATTTGTGCTAGACACAATTCTTTTTTTTAAATTTTTAAAAATTTTAACTAGTTTATTTTTTTACATTTATTTATTTATTCATTTTATTGCGCTCCCGGATGTGGAAAATGGAGGGCCCTCATGGAGTGGGGGGTCGTCTGGCTTGTTGTAGGCTCTGCTGGGGTGGTGGGCCAGGGCTAGAACCCACCATCCCTTCCGGACGCCTCGTGGAGCGGCTGGTCACAGGGGAGAGTCAGTAGCAGCTCTGCCCCCATGTCTGCGAGTCTCTGGACCAGCATACCTGAGCCGGATTTAAGAAAGACTGCTGCAGGGTGGAACTCGGATGAGCCGGGTGCTGATAGGCTGGTCTGCTGGGGGGAGGTCTGACGAGAGAGAAGTCTGGATGTGCAAAATGGAGGCCCTCATGGAGTGGGGGGTCGTCTGGCTTGTTGCGAGGCTCTGCTGGGGTGGTGGGCCAGGACTAGAACCCACCATCCCTCCCAGGCGCCTCGTGAGCAGCTGGTCACAGGGAGAGTCAGTAGCAGCTCTGCCCCATGTCTGCGAGCCTCTGGACCGGCATACCTGAGCCGGATTTAAGAAAGACTGCTGCAGGGTGGAACTCGATGAGCTGGGCGCTGATAGGCTGGTCTGCTGGGTGGAGGTCTGACGAGAGAGAACATTATTTGTTCAATACTCATCATATTTATATTAGTGAAATGTTAATATATACTAAGTTTGTATACAAACAAAATCCTAACTTTTTAATTTTATGTTTCCATAGACATGGGTTCCCATCCCAAATTTCTCTCTCTGTCTCTTTGATTCATTCTCTCTTTCTCTCTCTATTTATTTATGTTTTGGTTTTTGGACCGTATAAATAGTACTCAGAGCTTTCTGCTCCTGCCTCTGCACTCAGGGATCACTCCTGGAAGATTTAGGGTTCCATATGGCATGCCAGAGATTGATCCCAGGTCAACCATATCTGTGGTAAGCATCCTACCCACTGTACCATATTTCTGGCCCGTTGCCATATCCTAAATTTGATCTGATACACTTGATCACTTGATCACTTGAATCCCGTTATTCATCGATTTGCTCGAGTGGGCGCCAGTAACATTTCCATTGGACCCTATCACGTGCCAATGTAGCCCAATGGCATCTGGTTGATTCAGGAATACGAAGAGCCTCAAAACATTCCTTCAATGTCTTTACAAGGAAGTCTGACCATCTTGTAGGTGGGCGGCCACGTGATCTTTTGATATCCTGTGGGATCCAGTCGGTAATGGCTCTAGTCCAGCGGTTGTCTCCAAATCGCATTACATGTCCAGCCCATCTGATTTTCGATGCCTTGGCAAACGAGACAGCGTCCCTGATTCTGGAATAGTGACGGAGGTCAGAACTCCGGATTCCTTCTCTCACTTGAGTGAGGAGGGTGATATTCCAAGCATAGCTCTTTCGATGCCTCTCTGGGAGACCCGAATAGCATTCTCATCCTGCTTTCAGGGCCCAGGTCTCTGAGGCGATATGTTAACGCAGGGAGAACGGTGGAGTCAAAGAGATGTGCCCGAGCCGGGAGGTTCTTTGTCCTTTTAGCTATTTCTTCGATGCCTTTGAAGGCATTCCATGCCGCTCTCTTCCTCCTGCACAGCTCCAGGTTTTAGGGTCGTTCATCAATGTTGATTTCTCGACCTAGGTACACATAACTGCTGCATTCAAAGATGTTTGTTCCATTGAGAGTGAATGGGGCTTGAGGAACTAGTTCATTCTTCATGAACATTGTTTTCTTTAGATTCAGCTGTAGACCTATCTTTCCACATTCTCGGTTGAAGTCAGCCAGCATTTATGCCGCTTGGCTAATGTTTGGTGTTATTAGAACGATGTCATCAGCGAAGCAGAGGTGGTGTAGTTGCCAACCATCTATCTTCACTCCCATTCGTTCCCATTCTAATTGTCGCATGATGTTCTCGAGGAACTGTCCTGCTGGACAGTTCCTCAAGAAGACCTCAAAAAAGACAGAAGAGCAGAAATACTGGAAGATGCGGCGAAGCCGGAAAAGCATTCGCACTGCCCGCCTGTCCTTCGCCAACTATAAGACCAAGATGACTGCCCTCCGACACCCTGATGGATCTATCACATCTTCCAGAAAGGCAGTGGAGAAGATTATCCAGGACTTCTACTCAAAATCTCTTTGATAGCCATATCCACCTGCCCACATACCAAATTCCACAGGATGAATATGTCATTCCCAACGTTCTCCCTTCTGAAATCCGACATGCCATCTCGTCGGTAAAGAAGGGAACAGCACTCAGGCCCAGACAAAGTCAGACCCGAAGCACCTCAAGATTCTGCCATCGGTACTCATCAATACACTAGCTCAGCTCTTCACACGCTACCTGTCCAAATGCAAGGTGCCCCTCTCTGATACACAGGAATTCGTTTAATTAAGGGTTTTTTTTTAACATTTGAGGGCCAGAGTGATAGCCTAACAGGTAGAGCATTTGTCTTGCACATAGCCAACCCAGGTTCATTCCCATATGGCATCCTATATGGTCTCCTAAACACCACCAGGAGTAATTTCGAGCACAGAGCCAGGAAATTAACCCTGAACATTGCCGGGTGTGATCCAAAGGTAAAAAATTGAAATCTTTAAAAATAATTTAAAAAATTTTTAAGATTTGAAACAATCACAAATTTACAAATTGGTTGCAAAGTCAGTGTGCCCTACTTTTCCCTTAAAGTAGAATAACTTCACATGAAACTTCATCTGCCCTCAATCATGCATTTTCTACAAATAAGGATGAGAATGTTCTTTTTATTTAAATACAAGCATAACTGAATCAAGTAAGTAAAGACAGCTACATTATTGCCATCTAGTCGTATTTGAGGCTTGCTGACTCTCTTAAATATGTTCTTCACAGTGAAAGGGCTCGAGCTGGAGCTGCGCTCTAACTCTCCTTCAGGGGACAGTGGTAACATTTTTCAATGTCAAAACTGACACTTTTGTTGTGGTGGTAATGATGGCTAGTCACTGGCAGGGATGCTTAAGCCTGGTGATACTACGCAGATGTCACCAGAGTCATACCCAGAGGTGCTGGGAATTAAAGCCAGAGCCCAGTGTGTGCATGGGTAAAAGCACTGCTGCTTGAGGGACACTCCCCCCACCACCCTGATCTTGTTAAAACATCACAGGTGATTCATATGGTATAATTTGAATTGTTTTCATTTCCATACAAAAAATTTCCTGTCCTGTCTCATGTAGTCATATCACAGCAATTACATTGTGTATTTCATTTTATCAGGACACACATAATTTCGATTTGTCTCATTATAGGTGGTATCAATTTTCATCACTTGATTAGTGTAGTCCTGTCAGTTGCCATTGGACTACACTGGCATGTGATAGGGTCAAATGGAAATATTACTGGCGCCCTTCGAGCAAATCGACGAATAACGGGACATCAAGTGATCAAATTATTATTTCCTTTGTAATTAATAAACACTATTTTATAATTTGTAAATACCGTTTTTCATTATTCAATTTGTGTAAATCAGAATGTATCAAAGATTTCTGTCTTATTAAATGAGTTGATAATCCATGACCTCATTATTTTGATTCTCAAATGATTCCAGATATACCCAGTGGGAGCTGTGCAGAGCTGCCTATGTGCCCTCGTTCGCGCCTGCGTTTTCTTTGCTCACTCATTTCTCACTTTCTGAAACAAGATAATCTAGACAGCTTTTAAGCTCCGCGCTAGAACTGACAGTTTTCCTAAGTAATCTGAGTTCTCCTTAAGTGACGTTCAAGGAGAAGGAGAAACAGAAACCAATCCGAGTCTCTCTGAGCTCAGCCTCCCGTCCCAGCCCGGCACAGCCAGTGGTGAGCATGCAGGAGAGACAGAGGGACTGGAGGCACACCTGGCCACAAGCTCAACCTGCCATTTCCTAAGACTGCACCAGAGAGAGGTGATTCTTTCTAGCTTCCTCCTTGTTTGGCTCTCAGGAGAAAGCCTCACTACAGGTGATCTTGCTGGCCACTCACCAGTAGAGGAAGGAAAGGATGACCAGGCTGAGAGGATGGACAGTGATGTCACAGCAATATCCAGTGTGCCTGGAGCTGCCACTCCTTGGAGCTGGGGAGTATGAGAAAGTACACAGGAGGGAAGAGGGTTGGTCTCTGATTCTGTCCCGATGTCCTCAGACAGAAGGGAAGGAGATGACAAGAAGAGCTGCTGTCTTTGAGGTACCAAAGGTGAGACCATTTCTAGGTAGAAGAGGGTAAGGGAAGTAAGGTGACCAGGTCAGCAGCTAGATTCAAGGGAGCCTGTGTGTGAACCAGGAAGAGGTGCT
Source organism: Cryptotis parvus (assembly GCA_021461705.1). Classification (NCBI taxonomy): domain Eukaryota; kingdom Metazoa; phylum Chordata; class Mammalia; order Eulipotyphla; family Soricidae; genus Cryptotis; species Cryptotis parvus. The sequence goes on from JAJIBD010008911.1 coordinate 7,900, forward strand.
TATACTGAGCAGACAGTCCAGGAAGAGCAAGAGGCAATTTGGGGGAAGGAGGAAGGTGGGGGGAGGGGAGGGGAGGGTGGAGGGAGGGAAGGAAGCAAAAGGCGACTTAGAGAGATAATACAGCTGCTTGCCTTGCATGTGGCTGACCTTATGCCCAACACAGTGTATGGAACCCTGAAGGCCTCCAGGGGTGATTCCTGAGCACAGAAGCACCACCCATTGAGACTCCCCCAAAAAAAAAGAAAAAGAAAGAAAAGCAAAAACAAGAATGCAGTACCATACAGGGTTACAGGGCCTGGCAGAGCAGACTGAGTTTAACTCCCCATTCTCCTCACTGGGCTGTGTTTGGGCAGTGGATCCTATACACCAGGACTCTAAGGATGACTGAGTTGTTACTGAGACCATCTGACTTTGTCTCTTTTGTTGAGTGGAGAAAACTATAGAAACGCCATGTTTCCTGCTAAAGGTTCTCATAGCTACCCTAAGACTATTTATTTCTGGGGAGGAAGAATCATGTGTGACAGTGAGAGAAAGCAGCTCCTTCCTGTTTCCTGAATAGACAGATACCCGTGAACTGCAGCAGAGACCATGGCTAGCATTACTGGGGAGGGAGGAGACACCGGGGAGAGAGTAGGAGGCAGATCCCTGTGGGACCAGATCTCAGGAGGCCCCTGCATTCCCCAGGCAGCAAGTCACACTCTGAGCAGGGGCGGAGGGGAGTGGCAGTGCTGTCAGGCCAGTCGGGCGCCCTGGATGCTGCACTTTCTTTCCCAGTCACCTCACTTTTCCGTGACCTCTGCAGGTGTGATCTCTGTCAGGCTGTCAGCTAGGACTTAGGCAAGCCCAGGAACTCAGGAGCCTGAGTCGGTCTTTACAGCAGACTCAGAGCTAGGTCACCTGCCTTTACCCAAGCTTTAGCTGAGCTTAGCGTGTGTGTGTATGTGTGTGTGTGTGTGTGTGTGTGTGTGTGTGTGTGTGTGTAAGGGCATTCGGGATCTCCACAATGGGAATCCTGTGTATTCTCTGACTTCTCACTAGAGGATCCTTGCCGGAAGCAGGGGGATCAGGCACCACAGGTGAGGTGATCTCTTCAGAGGGTGCCATCACTCATTTCGGTGCAAAGACCTGGAGTACATGGCTTCCCAGCTATGGGGTCAAAGAACTGTGGGTAGATTGGGGTCAGTGTCTGATTTTCACTGAGGGGCTACAAGACTACAGTTCCAGGTTCGGCTTCAAGGAAGGACGAAGTTCCCAGAGGAGAGTCCCCTCACTGACTGTTTATCTTGCTCCTCCACACAGAATGCTCTTCTCCCTATCTATCTATCTATCTATCTATCTATCTATCTATCTATCTATCTATCTATCTATCTATCTATCTATCTATCTATCTATCTATCTATCTATCTATCTATCTATCTATCTATCTATCTATCTATCTATCTATCTATCTATCCATCCATCCATCCATCCATCCATCCATCCATCCATCCATCCATCCATCCATCCATCCATCCATCCATCCATCCATCCATCCATCCATCCATCCATCCATCCATCCATCCATCCATCCATCCATCCATCCATCCATCCACCCACCCATCCACGCCGCCCATCCATGTTCTCTGAAGTATGAACTGTTCTTTTTTTTTTCTTTTTGTGTAACACCCAGCAATGCTCATGGGTTAGTCCTGGTTCTTTGCTCAGGAATTACTCCTGGCAGTGCTCGGGAACCATATGGGGACCATATGCCAGGGATTGAACCCGGGTTGGCCGCATGCAAGGCAACGCCCTACCCGCTGCGCTGTCTCTCTGGCCCCACTTCTCACCTTTTAATTTCTTCACCAGGAGTCACCTCTTTTGCTTCCTCCATTCCTGGATGACTCTAGCCCCTCTGAAATGTGGGGACAAGTAGGAAGAAGGTGGGCGTTGCCGCTCTGAGCAGGGCCCATAGCTCACCAGAAGGCCCTGTGAGCAGTAGGCAATCTTGTGGGATATGTGTTGGCCCACTTCCCTGCCCTGCCCTCTGGAATCTCTTCCTGTAGGGATTCTTTAACCCACAATAGTCCCTGGAGCTTTGTGGGACTGGGTGTGGTGACTGGCTAGCCCAAGTCAACTTTGCCTTCCTGGAAATCTGGGTGAAACTTCATATACAGTCTTAAGCCTGGTTTCTGGGAGCAGAATGTGAGATAGGGTTTGTACACACTTGGTTGCAGTTTGTGCTCCCTCCTCCAAGAAACGAGAATGGAGAAGAAAAATAGGACAGGAAAGGAGCCAAGCAAGAAAATGATGCCAGATGTAATCTGCCGCTCCCTAGCCCCCAGGATCTCTCATGGAGAAATGCCACCTTGACACCGGTTCTTTCTTACTGTCACTTCTGAGTTACAGGTGACCTTGGGGCTTTCTATGTTCTCGGTGTTTACAACCTAGTCTCTGAGCCAGGAAGGAGCTAAGGAAATGGGTTGTTAAAAGCAAACCATGCTCAACGGTGTAAGAGGATCCCATTGGGGCGTGTTCAGAATATAGAAAAACTCAGGGCTTTTTAGCACCCACCCAAACCAGCCAAATAGGGCTAGGACTTGGACTAGAAGATAAAAAGCCTCTCCCACTCATTGTCAGGAGGGCCTCGGGGTGGAAAGATTGGTGATGTTTTTAAGATCATTACCCGTATCCACTGTAAGTCCACTCAACACCAACTTTCTGTGGAACCAGTAAGTACTCCTGGCAGAAAATGTATTAGTGTTTTTCATTTTTTCCTACCTGAATTAAAAAAAAAAACACTTTCCATTTGTAGCTCCTATTTGTTGGGATTGGCTTGGCAGCCCTGGAAAGGTGTGAGCATAGCCTTTAGAGAAAGATTCAATACTTAGCTTAGCTACTCACTGCTGGGGAAACACTGAGGAGCCCGCACAAAATCCAGGAGCAGGGTCAGGGATCCCCTTCTGTCCCAGGGATGGGTGGCCGGTGGACGGAGAAAGATGCAAGAATCCGGCAAGGTTTCAAAATGCTTTACTTAACACAGGTTCAGGGATACAAATCAGCAATAGGAAAAACTCCAAACTTAGGGTTCCCAGCTGAGCCTGGCCACGTGTAGGTCAAGATGGCGGCAACCGCATGTTAAGGCCCTGTAGAGAGGGAGACAGAGACAAGGCACAAGCAGAAAGGGGAAAGAGCGAGTGAGCAACCTGCCAAAAGAGAGTGAGAAAGGAAGCAGGCTAGTTTTATATCCCTGTAACCCAGAACTTCCACTATTATGGAAATCCATCAGGGTCAAATGCCCTCAGGTAATTTCTCCCAGGACCTTACCTAGGCCCTTTAAGATGTTAATGTTGCTGAGCCAAGATCTGCCTGGGATCTGCTCCAAGAGGCGGGAGTCGTCAGATGGAGGCGTGGTCACCCCTTCCCGCTCCATTTTGTCGAGCCTGGTTTCCCCTCCCAGGAGTTGCCCGCAGGCCAGCATCCAGGGTCTTGCAGACAGCTGGGGAGGCGGGAGCTTCGGCTCGCGCCGGGCCTCAGCTGACCATGGAACCCCGAGGAGGGCAGATGGGCTTTGGGAGTGGGCCCGTCGCCTCCGGGGGGTCCCGGAAGCTAGCCGGATGAGACTCGTCCATCACACTAGCCACCATTTTTCGTTGTCCGGATGCTGGGAAACTGCCCCACGACCAGAGGAACAGACCAAAACTAGTTCACCAGCCTAGTGGCGCGCGCGGGCCACTAGGGTGGTGAAACAGTGATGTCTTTTGGTGCACTGCATTCCATGAAGAGCAGGAAAGTTTGTTGGGAGGGAGATATAGAGAGGAAGGAAATGACATATAGAGCCCGCCAGGTGGTTGGGGTGCAGGAGGGGGGGAGAGGCGGGACATTGGTGATGGGAGATAGGTTTGGGTGGAGGGTGCGTGTTGGAATCCTGTGGAACCAAGACTCTACATGAGCATCTTTCAATTAAAAAAAAGGTGGAATCTACCACGGACATGTGGAATCAGAGGTTAGGTGAGACAGAGAAGGGAATAGTGTGCTGATATTTGTCAAAAGTGATAATGCCAGCCTAGAAAGGAGCATTGAATATAGGAGAAAAGATATACATGATAATCTCTGGGTGTGTGTATTGCAATCCACAATGTGTAGGGAAGAGAGAAAGAAGGAGAGAGAGAGAAGAGATGGGGAACTTGCCATGGAGGCGGGCTGGGGGGGGGGGAGGGAATTGGGGACATTGGTGGCGGGAGATGGGCACTGGTGGAGGGATGGGTGCTGGAGGACAGTGTGACTGAAGCCCAGGCGTGAACATCTTTGTAATTGTATGTCACATGTTGGTGTAATAAAATATTTTAAAAAATATCTGCCTAGGGAAATGCCTTTTGCAAGGTAGAGAGGAGGGACTTCTGAGATGAGCTGTATCTCAGAATACAAAGGCAAGAATCTGTACCAAAAAATATACTATAGCCAGTTAAATATTTCTCCAGGCCTTCACAAGAGTCTCGTCTTTACTTCATAGTACCTCTGTATATTAGCTTTGAGTTATCAGAGAGCCATGCTTGCTTGCTTGGAGGCAAACAGCATTTCTCTCTGGTCTAATTACTAGAGATCCAATGTGGCCAGGCAAATATACTGGTAAGATCTAGCTAGTTCCACGATGATTGTGGCAGCATGAGAGAATAGTTATACCAGCCAGTATAGAATACATGGTCAGATAAACTGCCACATTCAAACTGTCCTCCTTCTATCTACAAAGTGACCTGCAGGAGGCAACTCCAGGCCAGATGCAGAGGCTCTGTGTGACCCAGGCCAGTTACCTGACTTCTTTAAACTTTACTTTGCTCTGTAAAATTCATACCAGTGTACTTACTTCAGGTGTGAGGATTAAAAATGGGTGACTTGGGGCTGAGGATGTGACTCAAGGGGGGGAGATTGCATGTTGGGTTCCATTCCCTGCACTGCATAGACCCCAAGCACCACCTGGAGTGGCCCCCATAATGGCAGTGAAGAAAAAAGTAAAGTAAAATAAAGTGGGTATCTCGGGAGAAGTGCTTAGCAATTAACTGGCATGGTGCACACTGCATAAAAGAGCAGCTGCTGTTTTGAGATAGTTATTGTGGTTCTCATGTGAAGTCATAGTTTCCACACTACAGGGCAGCCTCCTTGAGCAGGCACCAGCTATGGTAGGTCACGTAAGAAGAACATGCTCATATATGTGTGGGATTACACTTAGAAAATTATGGACATGGGGAGTGGGCAGTGGGCTTATCCCCCACAATCATGCTTCACAGCAAAGCCTAGGACATTATAGCCCTCAACCAGAAGCTTTATTTTATTTTTACTGGATTTTTGGGCTACACTCAGAGGTTCTCAGGACTAACTCATGGCTCTGCTCTGGAAGCAAGTCCTGGAGGTGCTCTGGGGACCAGAAGCACCTGAATTGAATCAGGCCTGCCACGTGCAAGTCAAGTACCCTCACTACATCTGGTTTTGGACAGACCTCTACTAGGAAATGCGCCTTCTGACATGCTGCCGCCTTTCTCTACCCCAGCACCAAGAGCCCCAGAGGGGCAGCCCTGCCTGCTTAGAAATAACCCCTTCTTATGTAGAAAGAAATACGAAGCTATGTGGGAAAAGGAAGCAGAAAAGGCTGAAGGGGTGACCATCTGGGTGGGGAGGCAGCAGGAGGGGCTCCCCTTTTGCCTGCTCCCCAGGACAGTTCAGTTCCCATTCTGTTTGTTAGCGAGCCTACAGCCAGCGAAGTTTGGGCTGGGCTTCCAGGCTGGCCCTCTGTGACATGTGTTACTCAGCCTGGGTGTGGTGGCTCCCACTCTCTCCCACTTGGTCTTATTTAAGCCTCAGCGGTCTCCAGATGGGCTTCCAGCCTCAGTGCTGGCTTGTCACCTTTTCCACTGCCAGGGAGAAGGATGGGGTTGAGGGTGCATGGAGGGTGCTCCCTCTCCCACTGCAACCTCTCTCCTTCCCCACAACCACTGTCCAAGGGGTGGGGGGACTCACACCTTGGTGAGCAGAGGCAAAAGTAAACCCACTCTGGATAAACACAAGATAGAGGGACTTGGGGGAGAGGAGAGGGTGTGTGACTGCAGGGGTAACCTCCTGAGGGAATTCCAGCCCGTGGAGGATGCACCACAGCAGCAGCTGTTGCACACATGCTCAGTGAGAGGGCGCCTGAGGCGCACGGGAGTGTGCGTGCAATGGAGTTTCAAGATGGAGTAAGGAAGGAGCTCAAAGCTCTTTCAGAAACCAGGTAACCCAGAGTGTTTATGTCCATGAGGATTGCTCTTTGTACCACAGTAATGTTGGAATTTCCCTTCTCTGGGCCTTCCAGAATTGGTGGGAAGGTGCAACTGTGTGAAAGACCATGGAAGGTCTTTGGGTCAAGACTTTGGCAATTTCACAGACAGCTTAAAGAGTCTGATGTAGATTGGGGAGAGTGTGGTGAGGGGGGGCCACACCTGTAGGCTCAGGTTTTTTCCTAGCTCTGTGCTTAGAGATCATTTCTGGCAGTGCCTGGGGACCATCTGCGAGGCCAGGGACCTAACCTCAGTCTGCTGCATGCATGACAAGCACTGTCTCTGCCCTCTGATGTAGACTCCAAGGGATTCTCTTTAGAGAAGTTCCCTGAAAACTTACTGATGTACTGTACTTGCAGTTGCATTTATAGGCCCTTCTTAAAGGGCATGGATCATTCCCAGACTCTTCTACCAAATGTGACCCACGTTTCCAATTCTGAAGGATTTTGCACAGAGGCAGAACACCCATATTGCTGCCAGCATCAGCCACCACACCCGAAGTCCTGAGCTAAATGATGTCATCCTGAGACTCTGAGATGGACAAGCAACTGTTTCGAGCTAGTGAGACATTGCAAGAAAAACTATCTCTTGGGAACACTTGCTTCCAAGGCCTCCAGGAGCAAGCCTAGAACCACCACTGGGTTCTAGACCTTCCAGAGTTGAAAGAGCCATGTCACTGGGCCCCTGGGAAGAGCAGGTTTAAAAGGTTTAGACAAAATACTCTGGAGTGACAGTTCCCAGCCATACCAAGTGGAGATGTGTAGCAAGATGTTTCCGCCCTGATGGAGGGAAGTGTGGGGGAGAACCCTCCCACTTGGAGGACGAGTATGGGAACTGTGAGAGTGGAGCAGGCATTGTGTGGTTGTGGGCACACCCAGGGAGCAGCTGGTTGTGCAGAGTCTCTCAGGGTGAACACCAGGGCATAGCTGTAGGGGGACAATTTTGCTTCACCTTGCTTGGGACGCCTGTTTAATGAGCTAACATATGTCGTGTTTGATGAGCTAACAAACATTGTGCTGCGTGCAGCTCTAGACACAGAGGAACATGCAATGCCATGGCCCTTGTCCCCGAAGAACTCAGTTTACTGGGAAAAGAGAAAAACTTTACTGAACTTTAGGAGACAATGTTCCATGAAAAAAAATCCAGGCCCAGGCTCTCTGGAGCTGACCTCGCCCAGCTGGAAGCCATCCAGGGCAGAAGAAAGACCTTGTGATGTGTATAGTAGCATTGACTTCAATAGAGTGCTCAACCCTGGCTGTGCTTTAGAGTCACCTGGAAAGCTTTGGAAACTCTCAAGGACCAGGCTACACCCAGAACAAGTAAATCATTCTCCGAGGGATGGTCAGCCATTGGGATTTTCATGAACTGCTCCATCTCTGAGCATGTTGCAGGATGGAAAGCCAATACCCCACGCATCATAACTCCACTTGTGTGACCTTATTCCAGAGAATTTCCCTTTCTGGGAGGCTTTAGCATTATGAGTTGGGCTGTATGGAACAGCCAGGATGGGAAGGAGACTGGTAAATAAACTGACTTATGTACTTGTAATTCAGGGTTCTATCTATTACTAGTGTCTTCAATGTCTCCAGGCCTTGCACACAGAGAATAAACTCATCTGGGATTGAAGGACAGGGAACTAATCTCTTCCTCGGGAGAAACTTTCTTTCTGTCCCCACCTGAAAGGTGTGGCTTGGCCCCATGGATTTCCCGAGCTTCAGAAGGCAATCATTATTATTATAGAACTACTCCCCAACATTCCAGGAAATGTGTGGGTTGCAGGCTTTTGTTGCATTGGGATTGTGATTAAAAATACAGAGCCAATAGTAAAAGGCAGGTCAAAATGCACCTAGGGAAAAAATACACCTAGGGAAAATGATCAGGGTATTATACACATGGTGAATGTGAGTGGATCTCTTAAACCCCAGAACTCATTCTCTCTCTCTCTCTCTCTCTCTCTCTCACCACACACACACACACACACACAGACACACACAGACACTCAAATCATACTTTACACACATAGATTTTTTTATTGCTTTGCTTTGGTTTGGAGCCATACTTGCATGTGCTCAGGGCTTATTCCTGCCTCTGCACTCCAGGAATCATTCCTAGTGGGCTCAAGGAACTATATAGTTCCTGGGATAAAGAACAAAGCAAGCACCTTACCTGCTGTACTATTACTTTTGCCTCTCAATTTTATTTTGGTTTTGGAAACGGGGTTATTCCTGGATCAGTGTTCAGGAGTGACCCTCAACAATGCTCAGGGAACCAAATACGGTACCAGATATTTGATCCAGGGTTGGCCACATAAAAGGAAAACTCCTTACTTGCTGTACTATCTTTCCAACCCTGTACACACAGATTTCATCAGCAAGCACCCACAATAAAGGTTGCAAGAATAAATTCTTGGCATTCTAAAATTCTCAGATGCATCTGACCCTTTGTGATGGGCTAGAGTTTGAACATTCCTGAGACTAGGAGAAGCCATATAGCAGGTAGTTCTATGAGGCAGTCTTGGTCAGAAAAGCCCTGTGTTGGCAAAAGAAATTTGGAATCCAGAAGTATTAAGAGGGCCTTTCAAGTTATTAGTACTTGATGGGGATGGGGTGAGCCTGGCAGAGGATGTAGCTAGAGTGTCCAACCTTGAAGCTGCCCAGACATTTGAAGGGGAATATGAAGTGGGTGTGTGAGTAATGGTGGACAACTGACCAGAGGAGAGACTGACCTGGAACTGAGCTGGGTTTCCAGAGAGCAGACGCCCATAATGAAAAATGTTTGGACAGAAACACTATTCTAGGCACAGGATAGTTTCTGGAACCTTGACAAGGACACACTTCGTGGTGTAGTGAAGACCAGAGCCCTCAGCAGGGGGTGAGACTTCACTCTTGAAACTTGGGCTTGAGGGTGAACAGAAATGGGGCTGCCGCTGGAGGCTGTGCAAGAAGTTTGGTTGTTTTTTTCTCCTTTCTTTTTCTGCAAATGGCAACGGTTCATGAGAGGGGGAGTCACGCCTGTCACAGGATGGAGATACTGGGATGAGAGATGGCTGAGAGCTCAGGAGCAAAGGAAGACGTTCGTTCAACTTTACCTTTTTGTGGTTTGTCAATAAACTTAAACCCTCTTGAATTTATTCTACTTAAACAGGAGAAACAATAGGTCTTGGTTATGTTTCCCCAAGGTGGTTTATGTCTCAGGGTGCCCCTGGGAGATGCCTCCCTTTCAGAGCTAGATTCCCGGCAGTGGAATGTCAGTCATTCATCTTCCCCTGTCCTGAGCGCATGACAGCGTCACAAGGCACAACCAGAGGGATTGTATTTGATCAGAAACTGTAGGGGTGAGTGCTTCTCACATATGCTAAAACAAATTTAAGGGCTGGAGAGATCATACAAAGGTTAAAGCACTTGTGCTAAACACAGTCAATCACTGTTCAATCCCTGGCACCACATGTGATCCCCAAGTGCTATCTGAGCACAGAGCCAGGAGTGAGCTCTCAGAAACATTGGGTAGGGTCCAGAAACAAATACACACATATGCATGTGTACACACACACACACACACACACACACTAATTCATAAGATGAAAACATATTCCCAGACAGCAAAAAATACAAAGGAACATTCCATCCATATTTTCTAAAAAAAAAACAAACCTCAGAATGTTTTAGAAAAAATACAAGTCAAACAATATCAAGAAGCACAGCAACCTCCCCTATGCTGTTTTTGTCTAATTTTCTGAAGCTAAGCAACACTCCCTGCTGTCTTGGGGCCAATGTTAGATAGCAGAGGTCTAGTCTTGACCCACTCACCACAGAAACCCAATGACCTCTCCTTCCTGTGAGAAGGCGCACGAAGACATTCCTGAAAAGTTGTTATATAAAGTGCTCTTTGGCCATAGCACCCAAGAGTCACTGTGCTATTGTTCTGGAAATGAACTACTCTTGGTAAAATCAGTCTTCTATGGAAAAAATATTATTTAGACATCTTCCCCCTTCCCTTTGCTGTCAAAGTTGAGGGGTCTCCCTCTTTGTTGCAGCATTTGTACCTGACTGGTTTGGGGGCACTGAGGGCTCCACACATGCTCCAGAGCTGGGCATCACAGGTCTAAGTCATGATGTGGGACTGAACTTACAGTCTCATGCATGCAAGGCAGGCCCCACCCAGGGGCTTACTTAAACTTTTCAAACCTTATATTTTTTTTACAAAAATATTGCAATAAATATTTCTATGAAGACAGAAAATGTGTAAACAAATACAGTGTTTCTCTTGATTCTTGACTGCCCATAGACCAACTCAATGCAACTCTGCATCACACATATGATGGAAGAGAAAAGGGGCTTCCCTAGGCTTGGGGGAAAGCAGGACAGGGTTTGGGATCCTGCTTCCTCCAGAAACCTCCTTTCAGAACCCAACCTACAGCTTCCTCTCCTTCCTGTGGGGTTCCGTATGCCCTTAATAGTAGGGGGAGGGATGATGGGGTGAAAGGTCTGTTCTGGTGTGGGGCTCTCAGAGCTACTTCCAATAGTGCTTGGGGGACCAAGAGGTGCTGGGGATTCCATTCCGGCTCTTGCTAAAGTATGTACTCCAGTCCTTTGAGCCATCTCCCTGGCCTGCATCAAAGTATTTGATTCTGGTCATTTCACAGAATATGTCACACCGTTGCGGAGTTCACTAGACATTTCCTGTTGTCTGAACACTGACTACTGCTTTTCGCCTCCTTCTCCTTCTCCTCTTCCTCAACAGAGGAGTCTGACTGTCATATTTAGCCCCATAGCAATCAGCACTTTCTTGAACACATTCCCTTATTCTAGGTAAAATAAACCCCCAAATGTGTTCTGCCGTAGGCAAGGTAAGAAGTGACAAGATGTATAAGAGTCTGGATTTTCTTCTTTACCCTATAGTCTCTGTGACCCCCTTCCATGTTATACAGAGGGAAGGGAGGGTGCAGTGACCCACTTTCCTGTCTCCAGGGGTTCAGAGAAATTTCCAGAGCCCTACACAGAGTGGGAATGAATGGGGAAGAGTGGGGGGGGCCCTGAGTCAGGAGCTGAAGGTTTGTCAGAAAGCGCTGGGAGGTGACTCATGGGAAACAACTTTATAGAAAAGAGTGATGAATGGGGATGTGGCCAAGAAAGGCGTAAAGAGAAACTGCAGTTGACATCTCATGAAGCTAATGCGGCAGGTGGTTGGGTCAGCGTTTCTCTCCAGCTTGTGCCGAGATCTCTGCCAGTCTGGCTTCTGCTTACACTTGAGACCCACAGACCTTGGCATCCACTCCCTAGTCAGCTCCTCAACCGGAATGAGGCAGCAAAGGAAATCAGTCGCCTTCAGAGCAAATGATATCTTGAGTGTACATGGTGACCACAGAAACAAAATGGTGTTTGTGGTTTGGAATGTCATCCTGATCTCGAGGACCGCGTGTCATCCTGAGCACGCAGTTTGCTTGCTTCGGCTGATGTGGAACAAATTACAAACTCCACCACTTGTTTCGAGAAAACACCGACCCCTTTTCCTTGGGGAAGTATTATTAGACTAAAGATGTCAAACAAGGAGAACCCCAACCATGCTGACAGCCTCAGACCCCTCTCCTGTCCTCTCCTCCCCAAAATCCCATGGTTCCCGAGCACCACCAGAAATTGCTCCTGAGTGCATAGTCAGGAGAACCCCTGAGCACTGCTAAGAGTGGCCCTAAATCAAAAAGAGAGGGAGGTGGGGATGTGAACATTTTAAGGGGGTGAGGCAAAGGGGTGCTCAACCCCTGCCCAGTGAGGTCATAAGTATTTCTGTGATGTCACCATCCCCACAGAACCCCAGTTACCAAGGCAGCCTGGCCTGGTCAAAGGGCACAAGCCTATGTGTCCTGCCCTCGGCAGTCATGGGGGACCTCACCTGAGCAGGCTGAGAAGAGGAATTCCAATGACCAGGCTCTGTTTGTGAGAATCGAGGCCTTTACCAGACCCCTCACCTGCCCTGCCTGTCGCCCCTTCCGGAAGCCAGGCTGGACCCACATGTTCAGTCATGTGTTTGTACACATGAGCGAAAAATGAGCTGCAGCATCTGCCCATCCAGCAGATAAGTCTGGGAACCTGTGGGGAGACTGTCCAGTAATGCAAACTCACCCCCAAGGGGGGGTTGTCCACCGAGATAGTGATAGTACAGCGGGTAGGTCATTTTCCTTGCATGTGGCATACCTGGGTTTAATCCTCGGCATCCCAAATGGGTTCCCAAGCACTGCCAGGAGTAATTCCTGAGTGCAGAGCCAGGAGTAACCCGTGAGAATCCCTCTCTTCCCCTCTCTCCTCTCCCTCTTCCCTCCTCCTCTCCTCTCCTCATCTCTTCTCTACTCCCCTTTCCTCCCCTCCCCTCTCTACTTGTTTTGGGCTACACCCCAAGATGTACTCAGGGTCTACTCCCTGCACTGTGCTCTGGAGCTGGTCCTGGCAATGCTCGAGGTAAATATGGCCCCAGGATTGAACCCAGGTCTCCTGCATGCAAAACATATGCTCAGACTATTGAGCTCTCTCTCTCTCTCTCTCTCTCTCTCTCTCTCTCTCTCTCTCTCTTAACCTCTTTCAGTGCTGGTGTGCACAATTTAGTGAGCTGTTCCCTATTAGGGATGTGCCATGTGACCTGGGCCTGGGATGATCCCTCTACAGAGGTCAGGGGCTTAAGCATGTAAAGCAATGAGGGTGGGCTCATCTGGCCGTGTCCGATATCAGTCTCTGAGAGAGGTGTGAACTGAGAGGACAGGACTCCCTGCATCTGCAGTACTAGAGGGAAACCCCCACCCCCAGTCACAACAAAAGGCTGACCATACTTCTGAAGACTGTGGGGAAGAGTAATCAACTGGAACTTCTACCACATTTTGACACCAACATTCACAGTTCTAACCAGAGAACCCCTGGTGTAGTTCATTTACCACCAGAGCCAATGCTAGGGCTGAGGCAGGAGGAAAACTAGCTGTGTTCCTTCACAGGCACTTTCACAATTTTCCCCTAGCATGTTCAAGGAATTCAAAACATTAAAATATTGGACAGGCTTATAAAATGTAACATTAAGTTTAAAGATTTCATCTATACCTAAAGAGAATTTCCTATAATTTTACTTATGATCTAATTAACTAAAATTATTGAGGATTGTCACTTTATTCAAGAAAAATTGTCAAACATGATAATTCTATCAATTGAAAAATGAGGCAAGCGAAAGAAAGTCATATTTGGAAAAGTATTTGATGACATTTCATCCACTGAAACCATAAGAACACATTTTCCCTTTTGTGTCCACAGTGGTTCACACTGGTCTTTATTTTAAATATTGATATTTTTATTATAGTTTTTTCACATTAATTTTCACATTTTTAAGCTGTGGCCTAAAAAGTATGATTTTTCTCGCTGACTGATTTTTTATGGGTCTGTGCCTCCTCAGCTTTTACATGGAGAAGAGAACCTCATGCCATGCTTCACTTGGTTAACCTCAGAGGCCCGGAGCTGACCTTCGTGTATGGATGGCTGCCTGGATGACTGCTGTTTGTCTTTATTTCATTCTTCAGATCTTACCCCTGCTGGGTTCTGTGGGGTCCCCAACAGATACCTGTGGTTAGGCAGGGTCCTCTGGCATGTTTGGGGCTGATCGAATGTTGTCCTGTGTCCTGTGTCCACAGACAAAGGAACAGGATCACAGGCTGTTGATAGTTCAAGATGCTCCTTTAATATCTCCTCTCTCCCCTCCCAAGTCAAGTCCACTAGTTAACCCCTTCCAAAAGGCTGGGGGTTGGGAGTTTCAAGAGGTGATGGACTTTGATCCTGAAATAATGAGAAGGTGTAAAAAGCCCCTCCCTGGGTTGGGGCAGTCATCTGCCAGGGACCTCTCCCCAGAGATGGAATCCTTTCTTGGAGCTATAGACCTGCCCAGGACAGAGGCAGAATTCCAACTAATAGCATATTGTTTTTTTCCTTCCTTTGCTGGTATTACATTTACTTCTTAATAATATTTCTAGTCATTTTGTATAAACACAGTAAGAGAAGCAGACATTTATCTACATCTGGGATTAAGCTTAGAAGGTAGCTTTTCGAACCTGCCATTTAGGCGGGATGGGAGGGGAGGAATTGGGGACATGGGTGGTGGCTGAGGGGCACTGGTGGAGGGCGGGTGCTGGAACACTATGTGACCGAAACCCCAAGCGTGAACAACGTTGTAATTGTATATCTCACGGTGGTATAATAAAATGTTAAATACAAAAAAAAAAAAAGAAGGTAGCTTTTCCTGGGGACATCTTACTATATATATTCCAAACTACAGTCCTCAGGCCAGGTTAGTTTTATCCTAACCCCAACAGGTCTAAAATCAATTGCTTATCTTTGGGTCAAGACAGAGATTTTTTTTTCCATGACAGTGCTCTTAGCTTATTATACTGCGTATGACGCTAAGTCTGTCTCATGTCGAGGCCAGGGTAGCTTACTCATAGTTTGCCCTGGGTCCATCTGAGGCCCACGATGGGGCAAAGGAGTGGAAGGGACTAGAATCAATATAAAAGCAACTGAGGTTTTAAATTAGGAAATATGACCAATGCCCAGGAGTATATCACAAATGTACAGCCTTAACTGTCTTCCTGAGTCTATACAAAAGGAGGTTGTTCTAAGAATATGCAAAGGTCATAAATGAAAGACAAAAACAACATTTCACTTACAGCAGAAAACCCAGGGCTGGCAAGTCACTGCTCCTGGTTAGGAGAGACGGACACCCACTGAGTAGGAGACAGAAGGTTGTGAACAAAGGGTAATCTAACACTACCAACAATTAAAAAGTCCTCTCTGCTCAGGACTAAGGAATCACATCCCCTCAGAGAACTTGTTTCTGCATTACATTCTCAAATTCTTAAAATCTCCAAATCCTGGACCTGGCTTCAGTCATTTCTGGTTTTCCTAAGTAAAACTATTCAGAAAATCACCAGCATTTGTCCCTTATCCTTTGGCTGGATGGAAGCAAACAAACGTAATTCTCTTCATTACTTCCACACTTCTCATAATTCAAACACACTCAAGGGATGAGTCCAGCATACTAATGGCTGCCCTTCATGATGTGAAGTATGTCAGTGGGAAGAGAGACCGTGGGAAAAGAGTTACAGCTACAGTGCAAGCACAACCAGCTCTCTCAAGTTCTTAATGTCCCTCCCCCCATGCTCCTAAGAGGGGCATTTCAGAGATTGTTTTATTCCAGCAGATGTTTGACAGCTGGAACAGAGGGAGTGACAGTTGTTTTCTTTGCAAGGAGCCACAGTATAATGATAATGTTCCGCCTGCTGACTCATGAGACTACCAGTGCCCCTTGGCTCCAGTACGAGCTTCCAACTGTTTGCATTGGTTAAGGAGGTAGAAGTGGAGAAGTGACTGATCTAGTCATTTAAGTTCTTCCCTTGCCTTGGTTCTCCATAAGGGGGTACTGCCTCCCTTCTGCAGGCAGCAGACAAATTCAGTGACCTCTGGGAGTGTCTTCCGACCACAGGATTCTGCCAGGCTATTATTAGAAGCATAGGACAGAGCCGCAGTATGACATGAGACTTCTGAGTGTGCAGAATCAAACAGAAGTGCTTAGTGGGTGTTCCAGTACAGCAAACATCTTCCACCATTGTATTGGGGTCCTTCTCAAACTTACCTGGAATTTCTTTCTTTTCTGCTAATTTTCCTTCACCTTTCTCCTCATGTCTTCCGTCTTGGTGAGGTTCCAAGAGAAGATTAGGTAATCTCATTCCCACAGGTACCTCCACCCCTTCCCAGCATTAGTGAGGGAGATGAGAGCAGGTACTTTCCTATCAGATACAGTGGCGAGAGCTCAGCCCCTGTGTCCTAGCTAGATGGGCAGATACACAGTTTACTTCATTGGACTTGGGGGCCCATATCCCTTTACTCTAAAATATAAAGAAAATATGTGGCATAGAGAGTAGAGTGAGAAGTATGGCAGATCAGGGGTAGAGCCATCACCCACAGCTGCTGAGTATCTGAGTGACTCTTGGGGGTGATAAAAAATTAGCTACATAAGAAGTACATGCATATGTTTCTGTTGAACAAACCCAAATATGGAAATCCAGAGTGAATAAAAGAGCCTTTTCATCAACTGCTCCTCCAAGGCTTCCTCAGCTTTACCAATAGCTCTTTCTTTGTCTATCTTCTGGAGGAGTGGGGGTCAAAGGAATCAGTGATCTGATATGAGTATATGCTTATGATAAAGGCCCAAATACTCAGAGGCTTCCAACCACAAAATTTGAAAGCATTTCCTTTTACCATCTCTTTAACTTATTTCTGCTTCTGGAGGTAACTAGTCTCATCAATAATCTGTTACTATACATAAATGTAACATGCATAAGCAAACATATACTGTTGATTGACAGGCCTAGCTAGCATGGGAGCTTTGCTGTTTCATCCACTTACAGCTTCATCTACTTACATGTTATTATTGTTATTATTATTTTTGCTCTTTGGGTCACACCTGGCAATGCTCAGGGGTTACTCCTGGCTCTGCACTCAGGAATTACTCCTGGCAGTGCTCAGTGGACTATATAGGATGCTGGGGATCGAACCCGGGTCGGCCGCATGCATTGCAAACGCCCCACCCGCTGTACTATCACTCCTTAAGTCAGGGTTCGTACAAATGAGATCTCTCTTCTGTGTGGTGTGGCAGTTACAGAAGTCACCTTGACTCTGAATGAGTAACTTCTGACATTACTATACATCTACTAAGATTTCTATGTTATCTAGATTGGGCACAGTTCCTCTTTATACTCACTGGACCCAGCGTGGGACAGTTAGAATTTTACCAGGACACTACCACCCTGGCTAAGTTGAGACTATCATTTAAGATTATAGAAAGGATCATACTAGTTTGCTCCTCAAGTAGGTGTGACCCTTTCAGTATACGGGAGAACAAGATACTCAGAATCACCCTGGTGCAGATAATAAATAAGAAAGACCTTGTGGGTACCATCTAGATTACATGATGTCCATGAAATTAAGATCACTTGATCACTTGATCACTTGAATCCCGTTACTCATCGATTTGCTCGAGCCGGGCGCCAGTAACATTTCCATTGGACCCTATCACGTGCCAATGTAGCCCAATGGCATCTGGTTGATTCAGGAATATGAAGAGCCTCAAACCGTTCCTTCAGGGTCTTAACAAGGAAGTCTGACCATCTTGTAGGTGGGCGGCCACGTGATCTTTTGACATCCCGTGGGATCCAGTCGGTAACGGCTCTAGTCCAGCGGTTGTCTCCAAATCGCATTACATGTCCAGCCCATCTGATTTTCGATGCCTTGGCAAACGAGACAGCGTCCCTGATTCTGGAATAGCGACGGAGGTCAGAACTCCGGGATTCCTTCTCTCACTTGAGTGAGGACGTGATATTCCAAGCATAGCTCTTTTCGATGCCTCTCTGGGAGACCCGAATAGCATTCTCATCCTGCTTTCGTAGGGCCCAGGTCTCTGAGGCGTATGTTAATGCAGGGAGAACGGTGGAGTCAAAGAGATGTGCCCGGAGCCGGAGGTTCTTTGTCCTTTTTAGCTATTTCTTCGATGCCTTTGAAGGCATTCCATGCCGCTCTCTTCCTCCTGCGCAGCTCAGGTTTTAGGTCATTCATCATGTTGACTTCTCGACCTAGGTACACATAACTGCTGCATTCAGAGATGTTTGTTCCATTGAGAGAGAATGGGGCCTCTGGAACTAGTTCATTTCTCATGAACATAGTTTTCTTCAGATTCAGCTGTAGACCTACCTTTCCACATTCTCGGTCAAAGTCAGCCAGCATTTGTGCCGCTTGGCTAATGTTTGGTGTTATTAGAACGATGTCATCAGCGAAGCGGAGGTGGTGTAGTTGCGCCGACCATCTATCTTCACTCCCATTCCTTCCCATTCTAATTGTCTCATGATGTTCTCGAGGGTGGCACTGAAGAGTTTTGGTGAGATGGTATCACCCTGTCGAACCCCTCTTTTGACATCAATGATCACTTCTTTGTAGAATGGTGAGATCCTGGTGGTGAATCCATAATACAGCTCACGAAGGATCTTGATGTATTGGGTTTGAACACCCTGTTTGACTAGGGCTTCGATGACTGCTTCAGTTTCCACAGAATCAAAGGCTTTCTGTAAATCAATGAACGTGAGACAGAGCGGCATCTTGTACTCCCTACAAACCTCAATGAGCTTGGTTACTGTGTGGATATGGTCGATTGTGCTGAATCCTTTCCGGAAACCTGCTTGCCTCGCATGGTTGACCTTCATCTAGTGTTCTGCTAATCCTGTTCAGGATGACTCGTGTAAACAGCTTGTAGATGACAGACAACAGGCAGATGGGGCGATAGTTGCCGATGTCATGGATGTCTCCCTTCTTGAACAGTAGAACTGTCCTGCTGGTTTTCCATTGGGAGGGCATCTTGCATTCGGACAGGTAGCGTGTGAAGAGCCGAGCTAGTGTATTGATGAGGCACCGATGGCAGATTCTTCAGATGTTCGGGTCTGACTTTGTCTGGGCCTGGTGCTGTTCCCTTCTTTACCGATGAGATGGCATGTCTTATTTCAGAAGGGAGAACGTTGGGAATGACATATCCATCCTGTGGAATTTGGTATGTGGGCAGGTGGACGTGGCTATCAAAGAGATCTGAGTAGAAATCATGGATAATCTTCTCCATTGCCTTTCTGGAAGATGTGATAGATCCCATCAGGGCGCGGAGGGCAGTCATCTTGGTCTTATAGTTGGCGAAGGACAGGCCGGCAGTGCGAATACTTTTCCCGGCTTCTGCTGCATCTTCCAGTATTTCTGCTCTTCTGTCTTTGAGGTCTGCTTTTATCGCTTCTCTGCACTGTTTAGCAAGCTTGGACGTTAGCATTTGGTCTCCTGAGGCTCGCGCCTTGCCACTGGCGAATGAGCCTCGAGAGTTTCTGAAGACAAGCCGCCCTTTGTTTTTTCTCTCTCTCGGCATTCTTCGCACAATCATGGAGGTGCTGAACCAGTCGGTTGTATTCTTCATCGATGTCATCAATGATGGTATCTTCCCATGTTGCCGCAATAGTGCTAAAGAGTTCCCAGTTGGTGGTCGTTCTGGGAGTTCTCTTCTTAAACTTTGCAGCCTTTTCTCCCCGTTGTGGGAAGTAGAATTTTGCACGAAGGAGACGGTGGTCCGATCCTGTCTGGAATTTGGGGACGACAGCAACATCGGTCAGACAAAACCGTCGATTGAAGATGATGTGGTCGAATTTCATTGTGGAACTGTCCACCAGGAGATTCCCATGTCCAACGTTTCGCTTCAGCCTTCTGAAACTGTGAGTTCCCATGAATAGTCTTGGTGGACATGATGAACTCAGATAGTCTCTCACCCTGTTCGTTCCATTCTAGGCCATGGGTCCCGATGTGGAGTTCTTCAGCCCGATCTTCTCGGTCCTATCTTGGCATTAAAATCACCGACTATGATCTTGTAGAAGGTGTGATCTTTTTTATAGAACTCCTCCAATTCCATGTAGAATTTCTCAATTTCATCTTCTTTGTATGTGGATGTTGGTGCATAGACAATGAAGATAGAAATTGCTGGCAGGGCCACATCTCCTCAAGTGTAATCGTCCTATTCGGTTTGTTAGGCATTCAAATGAATCAATGTTGACAGCCATGTTCGTGTTGACAAGGACACCAACGCCACCGACGCCTCTTTCATCACATGTTCCAAGGAACAATTCTTCTCCGGGTGTCAAATACAGCATGATGCGACTGACGCCTCCTCGTCTCAGTCAGACCAATGATGTCGTACTTGATCTTTCTTGCTTGCAGCATCAGATCCTCAATATATGCTTCCGATGCCAGTGTACGTGCATTGAAAGTACAGACAGTCATTTTAGTCCTTCTTCGTTTTGGCAGCCTAGGACAGCCGTGAAATTTTATCAGGCACTGCTTGTTTGCCTTTCTTACTGCTGCCGTATTAAGGGCTCTTTCGGGTCAGGAAAATAAACATTTTTGTTACTGGGGTTTGGCATATCGAACACGCATCGGACAGCTTGCCAGGCTCTGCCATGCGGGCACCTATATTCTCATTGCTTTGTGGGCTCTCTCAGAGGGGTGGGTAGAATATTTGTGGTAGCGGCCCACAGCAACGGGAAAGCTGGTTTCTGCTCTGCCGGGTGTACCTGTGTCTGAGGCTCAAGCATTCCTGGGTTTGAAATACTCTCCTCTGAAA